>BQNB010029643.1:0-20000 GCA_026074375.1 Tanacetum coccineum
ACCAGTTATACCATGTATGAAACCGGCATGTAACTGAGGACCCCTTCATGAATAAATTAACTGAGGCAATGATGATGGTCGCCTACATTTATACACTTTAAAACCATAGTTTACCGAGACTGCTATCTTGGTGGGGCAGCCTGACCATAACCATGGTTGCAGCCATGGTCGGTGTCCAGTTTTGGTTCTACATATGCAGGCTTGAATCCAACGGGTAATGTGTATATGCATGTCAGTTCAGGAAGATTTGAGTTGGGGTATGCATGTATGTATATGTGAGAAGAAATTGGTAGCAGTTATGCAACCTGTATGGATCTATATGTTTTATGGTGTTAATTTATCGGTATCGGTATCTTGGCCACGCAGCCTGACCCGAAGTATGGTTGCAGCCAAGGCCGGTATTTTAGCCTTTCCTGACCTTAGCAGAAACCTCAAAAATGGCCTAACTTGAAACGACGTCATTTTGTACGCCAATTGATGTATCTCTTATAATAGTATTCACCAGACATACGACTTTTTGCACTTTGGCAATATGTTTAGTAGTGTATAAATCAAGGTAGTCGGGCCGGTTACGACTATAGCTATAGTCTGCTTTGGTTGTTGCTGGTTAAAAGGGAAATGAAAGTGAAATCGTTTGGACCTGGCCCGATTTTCTTGATTCTAGAACATCTGTTGTTGCAAGCAAACACGCCCTCGGGTATATTATCGGGCAGCCCATGCTCAGGCTGTTGTTGTAGTTGTCTTGAGCGAAGGCTTTCCATGGCATGACAAAGCCCTTTCCTTAATGTATGTCTAAAAGTGTATTTTTATGTATTGTTTCCCGGGATGTGATGATTCGCTAGATCGCTCTTCCTAAATTTAGTAAAATTTGTACACCATACGAAATCCAGGTCGTGCCACAACAATAAATTTTATGTTTTTTTGTATTTCCGATGTTCAATTATCATCAATTTTGTGCATTGCTGATCCCACTTCAATGGATCTTGAATTCCTTAGCTTGTGTAAGGTTTAGTTATGCAAGATAAATCCTACACAGCTATAGTAGAAACTTTGTTAGATAATACTAAAGATTATGCGGAATCTAATCTTTAATATAAGAAGAATTCTTCAATGAATTAGTAATTTTAATGAACACACGGATTAACAAACAAAAGCTTCAATATATTAATACGAATACTCTAACTAGTATTAGGGTTACAAAACCTTGAGGCTATGACAATTCTATGAATGACTCGATTTGATACATAAAACTCTATACCCTAGGACCTCCTTTTATACACCAAGGAGTCCTAATGGGATTACAATATTTTCCTAAGTTATCATGATCTTCTAAAAAAATAACTTATACGTATCTTTTACAAAAATATCTCATACATATCATATAAGCAATCTTTATCTTTTCTTTGAGCAGTCTTTATCCATTCCTTGACAGTAGAAAATCTTTTAGCATTCTTAATCTTTCAGCAGTTGTAACTTTTGTACCAGCACCATTAACTCATAACAAGTAGTAGTAACTTATACACCAGCAGCATTAACTGTGTACAAGCAGTAGTAACTACTTAGAATATTTTCTTCAATCTTCACTAGCAGTACTAACTTTACTCTAGCAGTACTAACATATACTAGCAGTACTAAGTTACACTAACAGTAGTAACCAGTAGTAGTAATATACACTAACAATAGTAACTTACACTAGCAGTAGAAACTAGCAGTACTAACTACTTAGCATATTTTTCTTTAAGATTACTAACAGCACTAATTTATGCTTAGCAGCAATAACTAATACCTTAGCAGCAGTAACTCTAAGATCATCAAAGAAGTCTTTTAATCTCAACAATCCCCCCTAAACTTGATATTTATCTTCAAACTCATCAAGTTTCTTTATTAAAAGCTTCATTAATCACCAGAAGGATGCTTCCAAATACTTCATTAATTCTTGAGTTGCTTTGTAATGAGCTTAAGAAGCTGATAACACATTTCATTGAAATGATCAGCCTGCAGATTCTTATTCAGCATATTTGTGATTGTAGCAGGTGTAAGGGGATATCTCTTCTCTACCAACATAAAGACATGTAGATTTTGAAACCTCACAAAGTGTACTACACATGAATTAAATAGCTTCCAAACTAACACTTTTCTTTCTCGTAGATTCCTCCACACTGCATCTTCTATATGATGTTCAAACATTGTCTTTTGATCACCCCATAGTACACTCTCTTAGCCCTCCTCTGGCCTTGTATACCCATTCTTAGCTTTAACCAATTTCCACAGAGTTTCCAAATCTTCCCTGTCAAAGCTTCTAAGCATCTGAATAAAGGTTGAGTACCTCTTTGAACTTCCATCGGCTCTTATAATTTGATAGTAGCTCATCTTTCCTTCTTTAATAACCTTTCAGTCAACAATGCTTGGAGGCTTAGTAGCTAAAGGTATAGCATCAACTGCTACTTCCTCTTCATCAGGAATAATTTTTATGAGCTCTTTCATCTTAGCTGCTTCCTGATCATCATCCATCTTCTGCTTGTTTGCATTCTCTTATTCTAGCTCATCTCCTGCTCTTTTTGAACTATTTTCTTCTCTTGTCTCACTGCCTTCTACTCTTACTTCACTACCTTCAACCAACTCTATTCTGAAGTCAACAAAAGTGTTTACCCTCTTGAAAGCTTTGTCAAATAATTCTTGAATATTGGCAACGGACTTGTTCTTTAAGTCTTTGGGCTTCCATCCTGCCATATTCTTTAGGTAAGTACACATAATACTCCTTTGTTGAGCTTTTATAGGTGGTCTATTCCTCTTTTCTTTTGCTCTCTTAGCAGCAAAGTGCTTCTTTCTTTTCTCTAAGAGTTGTACAAATAAAGTAGACTTCTCTTCAATTATCAACTCCTATTGTTCTTATGCCTGCAATCTTTCAGCCAGTTGATAGTCAGCATCTATCTTTTCTTGAATGTCATCCCAAGCAATGTTGGCTTCTTCTACTTGTTGAGCTTTCTCTCTTGCAATCTTATCTTCTTCATCAAAGTTTGCTTGTAGCCTTAAAGCTTCTTCTTCATCAAACTTAATCTGGTCTTTCTTCTTTAAAGGCTTCTCTGGTTCTATCATCTTTGCTTTACCCTTATCCTTTGAACCTTGACCCATAACCTGTGATTGTAGTTGTAAAGATATTGTTAGAGTTGATTCACTTGACTCTTGCATAACAACCCCTCTTGTCTTGGGTCTTGCACTCTTCAACTCTGCCAGTGTTTAATCCAAAGTAAGTTTAACATTAGTTATTGTAGCTGCACTAACTGGAATTATAACAACATCAGTCACAGCAACTGCTTCCTCAACAATATTTCTCTTTTCACCAGCTTTATCAGTAACTTCACTTTCAACAACCACCTCATCACCATGTAAATCATTTATATCAAGCATTTCAGCATCATGAACATTCTCTAGGGTGATGTCTTCATCAACATCAATATCATCAAATTTCATCCCCTGTTTGGATGCATCCTCATGATCACCCAAACTAGCTTTATCAAAGGAAACTACGTTTGCAGATCTACCAACCCTGTATAATCTTTTGAGCTTATAAGTTCTTGACCCTCCTTTCTTCTCTAACTTCTTGACTCTCTTCTTTAAACTTGTAATCTCCTGAGTTTGAGCAGTCTTTGTGTTCTCCAGGTCAAGCACTCTTTGTTGCAATTTGGTATAAAAACTCATCAATTCCTTAAGCTTCATACTAGGCTCCTCATGGACAGCCTCATCTGCTACATTTGTAGAATCACTAGGAACACTAGTTTGAGGTACCTGAGTGTCCTTCTCCTTAGGCCTCCTAGATTTTTGTTTCCTTTGTGGTTGAGATGATGAAGGTTGAGTAATAATGGGTGTGTGATGGAGATCAGTTAGCATTGCTGAACCTTCACCTATTTCTTCTTGAGCTTGAACCATCATGGTTGGAAATAAGGGTGTTTCCCTTCCAGAAAAGTCTTTTCCTTGCCTTCTCATGTTAGCAAAAATCTTCTTTGTGTGAGAGGTTGCAATATAAATCATGTTGTGAGTTGCCATCCCTTCAAGTTGATTATTCAAAAAGACTTGTAAAAATCTGGATACATCAAGAATTTGACAGCATTATCCAAGTTCTTCACCATGCTTTCAAAAATATACTTGGAAAAGTTGAACTTTTGGTTTGTGGCTAAACAGATAATTACATAGGCCATAGTGTTACTAAATTCATTCCATATAGTAGTCTTAGCACTTAGGCATTGCAAAATAGTATGAATAAGAAATTTCCATTAGGGAGAAAAGAAAGCCTTATGGAATGTAAGTTTCTGAGAAAGTTTCTCATACCCTATTAGTGTAAGTTGTTCAAAGATTGTAACATTTGGCAGACAATCAACACCATCAACATCTTCCAGTTGAAGATCTATTCTTACAGTTGCTTCAGTTATGATGATCTTCTTTCCATCCACTAGGTCTTGTAACTGATGTTCCCCATTGACCGTTTTCACCTTGACAGTAGCCTAAAATTATTCAATACACGAAGTATATATAGTGGGATTAACGGTTAAAGTATACTTTATGGTGTGTGCATTCAGAAAATCAATAATTTGTTCAAACCACTCACTTTCAGCGGGTTTAGCCAAAAATGCGACTAAATTATGAGTATCAGCAAATTATAGGGTCGTTATTGTGTTGGGTTTTGATGATGAATGATGAAATTTAGTTAGGGTGTGTGATTAGAGAGTATATGATTGAATGAAATTGATTAAATGAGTGAATGAAACCCTTAATCGAAGTATTTATGAAACTACCCTTAACAGCATTAACGTTCATCAGCAGTTAAGTTATGCCTAGTAGCATTAACTTCTAACACCAGTAGTAAGTTTATGCCTAGCAGCATTAACTTATAACAACAGTAGTAAGTTTATGCCTAGCAACATTAACTTATAACAGCAGTAGCAAGTTTAAGCCTAGCAACATTAACTTCCCCCAACAGTAGTAAGTTATGCCTGACAGCATTAACTTTGAGTTACCAGCATTAACTCCAATTCCATTCCAAACAGATTTTCCATCATCAAATTAACATTTTGACTCACAAAAACTCTCTATCTGTTTGTGCTTTCTCTTATTTCTTTTAGCTCACAATTCTCTCTATCTGTTTTTACTTTCTCTCAATTCTTTTAGCTCACAATTCTCTTGTCTGTTTTTGCTTTCTCTCAATTCTTTTAGCTCATAATTTTCTCTATCTGTTTTTAATATATTCAACTCTCTTTCTGTTTTTTAGCTCACAACTTCTCTTAATTCTTTTTCTTACCAAATCACTCTATTTGTTTTTATCACACATCTCTCTTTCTGTTTTTATTCTCATCAACTCTCTCAATTTTTTTTCTCACTAAATCACTCTGTCTGTTTTTATCACACATCTCTCTTTTTGTTTTTATTCTCACCAACTCTCTCAATTTTTTTTCTCACTAAATCACCCTATCTGTTTTATCACACATCTCTCTTTCTGTTATTATTCTCACCAACTCTCTTAATTCTTTTTATCTCACCATTCTCTTAATCAAGACTTTAAAGATCGAGCATTCTAATACTAGCAATCAAATATTGAAATCTACTTACATCAAATGCTTTTGTAAGCAAATCTGCAACATTCTTGTCAGTATGAATCTTGATCATTTGAATTAGCTTCTTTTCATTGGAATCTCTGATAAAGTGATGTCTAATCTCAATATGCTTTGTTTTTGAATGATAAACAGGGTTCTTAACTATGCATTATCATCACCACCACCAGAGAATGTTGAGTCACTTAAAGATAACATAAGAGTCTAGCATCTAGAATCTTGAGAGGCACCCTGGCCATAGACAAATAGATTTTTGTCAGGTATCTCTTTGTTATTCCACCTAAACGTTGAGTAATACTCGGTTGGTAGTGTAAATAAAAAGCTTGTACTCTTTTACTCATGTAAAACGATGTATTAAGTATTAACTTACGTTGTTGGTTATGATCATGCTACTGTACGATAGGGATTTATTTATGCCATGGTTGCGGTTATCTTATATCTATGCATAACGTGGTCTCACCTTACCTACTTGTTGGGATCACGGAGTGTCATGATTTTCCCTTGAATGAAACTTCATATACATTTTGTTCCCTGTGACTTTCAGGAAACAATGACAACTGTTGATCAAGGGATGAGTGTTGAGGAAATTGAGCAGGTTATAGCCGAGCGAGTGGCTAATGCTATCGAGGTTGTTGCCATTTATGAGACGAAAACCAACATGGCCCGTAAGTCATTAAGCCAGACCGAACAACAAGAATGCAAGGTAGCAGGGAATGCTAACAACAAGAGAAAGTGGGAAGGTAACCACAATGGGCAATGTACTATAAAGGGCAGGAATTGCAAGAAGGTTGGCCACATGACCCGGGAGTGTAGGAATCCTACTGTTGCTAGGAATCAACGAACTCACACCTGTTATAAGTGTGGAAATCTGAAACACTTCAAGAGTAAGTGTCCAATAGTGAAGTTTCAGAAACGTGTGGACAAAAAGATCAGCACTCTTTCCGAACGCCAGGCTGAGAATAAGAGGAAGTTGAATAACACTTCCAAGAATAATCAGAACCAACAACAGCCGAACAAGAGGCAAAATACTGGCAAAGATTATGCTGCAGGGCACGGGGAGAAGAAACATTACGGCGGGGCCAAGCCGTTGTGTCCTAAATACGACTATCATCATGATGGTCCATGTCCTCCCAAATGCCACAGGTGCAACATAGTGGGCCATCTGGTACGTAACTGTAGGAGACCTATAAATGACAATACTACTAACAACCAAAGAGGCACGGGGACAAGTCAGAAGGTTAATTGCTATGAATTTGGGAATCAAGGGCACTACAGGAGGGATTGCCCAAGCGAGCAGAACCAAAGTCATACAAAAACAAATTGGAGGTCCTAGAGCACATGGATGGTGAATACCTTAAGAGGAGGTGAAACCGATCAAAACCCTAACAACATTATGGATTGAGATCGAAGTTTAAAAGAGAAAGATGGCTTCGCCTTGCCGAAGCAAACCCTGAAATTGGAGCTATCGTACACTTTATGTCCTTAAGAGTTCTCGTTGTATTTCCCTTCAATTTCAGTTGGTACGAATGATTTCAAATTATCTACAAATTATTCGATTGTGAAAAATTTCGTCAATATTAACTTAGGTTCCTCATTTACTCCTAACAAACTACGCTCCTCACAAATATCATGAAATCATAACACTATTTTGACGAAAATGAGCAATACATCGTTAGTCCTCAATTATACATGGCCTGATCAACTATGTATAATTCAGGAAGGACCATGCCGTGCTAAGAGTAGTCACTCTAAAAACCTCTTGTTAAGAAAATAATTTTCTACTTATATCATGTTTTGTGTGCGTATTCATGGAACGCGTTTACTTTTGAAAATCGAATTAGTAACCCTATCAACTAAGCAGACCTTCACTCCGTCTTACTATAAAGTCGCATCATCTTATATCAAATCCTAAGCCGAGACACATCACTAGTCGCCCTAGGATAAATCATTATCGAATTTTTCTCGCCATTAGAGAATCTCTTAAACCACCCATTTAACATAAATTTAATACCCATAGAACTTGGTAGTTTCGATGCGATAATCGGTATGGATTGGTTGGCGAAATACCAAGCGGTCATTGTGTGTGCCGAGAAGATTGTCCGCATTCCCTGGGGAAATGAAACCTTAATCATACATGATGATGGAAGTAATCAGGGAAATGCGACACGATTAAATATCATTTCGTACACTAAAATGCAGAAGTACATGCAAAGAGGATTTCCTATCTTTTTGGCACATGTCACTACAAAAGAGGTTAAAGACAAGTCGGAGAAGAAGCGACTTGAGGACGTACCAAAAGTTCAAGACTTTTCGGAAGTATTTCCTGAGGACTTGTCAGGTCTTCCTCCGACTCGACAAGTGAAATTTCCAATTGATTTGGTACCTGGTGCTGCACCTGTAGCACGGGCACCTTATCGATTGGCGCCTTTCGAGATGAAAAGTTTATCCTGTGCAAACCTGAAAGAATGTCCGATTAGGCTTTAATACGACCCAGTTCCTCACCCTGAGAGCTCCGGTCTGTTTGTCAAGAAGAAAGACGGATCATTCCAATTGGCATTGATTACCCATGAATTAATAACTAACGTGAAGAACCGTTACCCGCACCCAAGAATTGATGAGTTATTTGATCAGCTTCAAGGTCAGTGTCTACTCGAAAATTTACCTAAGTCAGTTATCACAATTAAGGGTTCCGAGAAGAAGACATTCCGAAGACTCCCTTCAGAAATCTTATGCCTATTATGAATTTCAAGTATGAGGTTTGGTTTACAAACGCACCTGTTGTGTTTAATGGACCTCATATCCAGTGTGCAAACCTTACTAGACAAATTCGTAATGTCCTATTTGTCGATATTTGACCTATTCCAAGAGAAAGCAAGAGCACTGAAGGAGCATCTGAGGATAACATTGGAGTTGTTGAAGAAAAGGAGTTGTATGCCAACTTTTCCAAATGTGAAATTTTGGATTCCCAAAGTACAGTTCCTCGGTCACGTGATCGATAGTGAAGGAATTCATGTGGATCCAGCCAAGATTGAATCCTTTAAAGATTGGACATCTCCTAAGGCACCAACGGAGATCGCCAATTTTTAGTTGTGTTGGGTACTACGAAGATTCATTGAAGGGTTTTTCAAAGATCCCAAATTGGGGGGGGGTGGGGGGGGGAGGGGGGGGTGGTGGAAAATTTTTGTGTTTTTTTTTAATATCTATGACCAAGCTTACTCACAAGAATGGTCAAGTTTGAGTGGTCGATAATCATGAAGCAGCTTTAAACTGTTGAAACAAAAGTTGTTCAGTGCCCAATCCTGGCATTACCTGAATGGAAGCGAATATTTCATCGCATACTGCGACGCTTCAAAGAAGGTTTGGGCGCTGTTTGAGCAAAGAGAGAAAGTGATATCTTATGCATCACGCCATTGAAGGATACATGAACGAACTATACGACTCATGATTTAGAACTTTGCATGGTATTCGCTCTCAAGATTCTGGAGACTTATTTAATATGGAACTAAGTGTCCGGTGTTCACCGATCACAAGAGTTTGCAACACATTTAAGGTATCAAAAAGAGTTGAACAAGGGCAACCCGATGGTTAGAGTTGCTAAGTGATTACGATTGCGATATTCGTTATCACCCGGGGAAAGTAAATGTCATTGCTGATGCTTTGAGCAAGAAAGAACGAGAACCACCGTTAAGAGTTTCGAGCCTTAGTCATGACTATTAGCTTGGATCTTCCCAAACAGATCTTAAATGCTCAGACTGAAGCGCGAAAACCAGAGAACATTAAGAGTGAAGACGTTGGGGGAATGTTGATTGAAAATGCTAAATTTCCAGAAGCGATTAGAGAACAAAAGTTGGAACCACGTACGGATGGAACCCTATGCCTCAATGGCAGGAGTTGGCTACCTTGTTATGGAGATTTACGGACTGTAATCATGCACGAGTCCCACAAATCAAAGTACTCTATACATCCGGGTTCTGACAAAATGTACCAAGACATGAAGAAGCTATATTGGTGGCCCAACATGAAAGCCGATATTGCCACCTATGTTAGCAAGTGTTTGACCTGTGCTAAGGTCAAGGCCGAACATCAAAGGCCATCAGGATTGTTGGTACAACCTAAGATACCTGAATGGAAGTGGGACAACATCACCATGGATTTTGTTACAAAGCTTCCTAAGTCATCGCAAGGCTATGACACAAATTTGGGTGATCATTGACCGGCTCACTAAGTCTGCGAATCTTCACACCGTGAGAGATACCGATTCCTTTGATAAACTTGCAAGAATTACCTGAAGGGAGGTGGTCACGAGACAAAGAAAATTTTGGTTGACCTTTTAAGTACCTAAAAATTCTTTTCATATCATAAAGATGTGACACTTTTGGGTTGACTTGGTATCTTGCACAGGCACACACTACAAATATAATATCAGGTCTTGAAGAAGTAAGATACATCAATGAACCAATCATTGATCTATATAAATAAACATCCACTTCTTCACCATCTTCATCCTTGAGCAAAGGCTTTTGAGTTTCCATAGGTGTGCTTGTTGTCTTGACATCAGAAAAACCAAATTTCTTCAAAATTTCAGTCACATACTTGTCTTGACTGATAAAAATCCTATCTTCCTTCTGCTTTACTTGTAGTCCTAAGAAGAATGTGAGTTCACCCATAGATATTATTTGAAACTTCTTATGCATCATCTTCTCAAACTCTGTGCATAATGACTTCTTTGTAGAGCCAAATATGATATCATTTACATACACTTGAACTAACAAAATATCACCTTTGTCCCTTCTGATAAACAAAGTCTTGTCTGTCTTTCCTCTCTGAAACCTATTGTCTAACAAATAAGCTGACAAAGTTTCATACCAAGCTCTGGGAGCTTGATGTAGTCCATAAAGTGCCTTTTTCTACTTTGTATACTCTATCAGGAAAGTCTGGATCTTCAAATCCTGGTGGTTGACAAACATAGACTTCCTCTTCAATCTTACCATAAAAAAGCACTCTTGACATCCATCTCGTATACTACAAAGTTTTTAAATGAAGCATAGGCTAAAAATAGCCTAATTGCTTTAATTCTGGCAACAGTGGCAAAGACTTCATCATAGTCAATCCCTTCTTCTTGTGTGTACCCTTGAGCTACCAATCTTGCTTTGTCCTTTATCACAATGCCTTTTTCATCCTTCTTGTTCCTGTAAACCCATTTAGTGCCTATGGGCCTTTTGCCATTTGGTAAATCCACCAGGGTCCAAACTTCTTGTAGCTTGAAATGTAGAAGCTCTTCCTGCATAGCCTCCATCTAGCTTAGATCCTTTAATGCATGAATTACCTTTTTGGGTTCTTCTTGTGATAAAAAGCAAGCAAACAAGCAATTTTAAAAGTCTTTATGGTTTGTTCTTTGCTAAATAGAACTAAACAACCCATGTTCTTCCAAATTCTCTATCATTCTTCTTGTTTGAGGTGCTGAATTCAAGTCTCCAATAATTTGGTCAACTGGATGATCTTTGTGTATTCTTGTAGTTGGAATAGGACTGACAAGTATAAATGTATTCAAATTGTTCATGTCAGCCTCTGCACCAACATCTTCATCATCATCTAAATAAACAATATCTTCTAATTCAAGCATATTTAGATCATCTAGAAGTTCAATACTTGTTTTTGCACCAATATCATTAACTTTTATGCCAGCAGCATTAACAGTTAAACTAACAGCATTAACATTATTAGTGATGTTTCCATCACTAGTAGTATTAACATTGTTAGTGCTGTTAACATTATCATCCTCTTTCTCTTGATCATTATTTGAATCACCACCTTCTTTTCTTGGTTCTTCAGTAACCTTCTTTTTATTATCTCCTAAAGGTTTGAATTCAGCATCAGGAGAACTCTTTAAATTTTAAGAGAATGGTAGATCAGCAGGCCACAATGGTAGCAGAATGTAATCTTTGTCAGGTACTGTCTCCATTTTAGCTTTACCTGCATAATCACATGCTTTGTACCTGCATTATCATTAGACTGATTTTCTGCAACAACTGGCTTATAATTTATTGACTTTGTTAGTGCATCAATATCAAAAAGCTAATCTGGTCTACTTTTTGCAATATTAGGTGTATTCTCACTAAATTAGACATGCAGGTTCTCTTCAACTATCCTATTCTACTGTTGAATACTCTAAATGATTTACTATTGATTGAGTACCCAATAAATAATCTTTCATTATCCTTACCATCAAACTTGCCTAAATGATCTATGGTATTGAGAATTGTAACAGGACACCTAAATGGTCTCATAAAGCTTAAAGCTGATTTTTTACCAAGAAAAAGTTCATAAGGGGTCTTGTTATGAGGCTTAGTTACTAATATTCTATTTTGCACATAGCAAGCAGTATTAACTGCTTCAGCCTAAAAAGTAGTAGTTAGCTTAGAATCAGCTAGCATTGTCCTAGCAGCCTTAATTAGTGTTCTATTTTTTCTCTTAGATACTCCATTTTGTTAAGAAGTTCTAGCTACACTAAATTCTCTCTTAATACATTTTCTCTTACAAAACTGATTCATCTCCTTATTCTTGAACTCAGTTCCATTGTCACACCTAATTACCTTGACATTTTGAACTATTAGATTTTCTACTCCAGTTATAAAGGACTTAATAATGCCACTAGTCTCATCCTTAGTAGCTAGAAAGAAAACCCAACTAAACCTACTGTAATCATCTATGACAACTAGGCAATACATCTTTTTCATTAAGCTTTTTACAAATGTTGGACCAAACAAATCCATGTACAACATATGTAAAGGTTGGTTGATTGAACTTACTATTTTGGACTTACAAGAAGCTCTATGTTGCTTTCTTTTTTGACAAGCAACACAGGTTTGATTATTTTCAAAAAGTTTTGAAGGTAAACCTCTTACAAGATTTCCTTTAACCAATTTATTTATAGTTTTGAAGTTTATGTGTCCAAGCCTTCTATGCCAATGTTTAGATTCATCAGATGTGGCTTTTGCAAAGAGACAAGTTAGACCTCCTTTAAGAATAATATTCTTTAAATCAACACTATACATATTGTTCTTTCTAGGAACTTTAAGTAAAACATGACTTTCATCAGTTAATTTAAAGTTTAGAGATAAAACAATACATTCAGTGTCATTAAAGAGAACACTATTCTTTTTGTCACACATTTGTGTAACACTAAAGAGGTTAAACTGTAATTCTCTTACAAAATACACATTCTTAAAATCTAAATTACCAGTTTTGATTGTACCTCTTCCTGTGATCTTCCTTCCTTTAGGGTTACCTCCAAAGGCAACATATCCTCCATCAATTTCTTCAAAGTCAGTAAGATAGGACATGTTCCCTATCATGTGCCTTGAGCATCCACTGTCAATCACTTCTTGGTCGTGTAAATCTATTTGTAGATTGCCTTGTACATGTGGTAAGGAAATCAGTCTCTTTTGGGGACGCAAGCCATCACTGACTTGGATCTGCCTTATGCATCAATATAATCAAACCTTTTTAGAATGGTTAATGCACTATTGTGTTTAGAAACATGGTCTAATACTTTAGTCTTTGGTTTCTAAACCCAACAAGCTGAGGCCATAACAGCATTAACCTAGTTTCCCTTAACAACATTAAGTACTGCTTTTGGCCTAGCAGCATTAACTACTGCTTTTGGCCTAGCAGTATTAGCATTCTTTCCACTAATAGTATTAACCCTCTTATTAAAATTATTGTTTTAGTTGTTGTTATGTTGTTAATGGGCCTTCTAACAGTTGAATGTGCTTTATTAAAAATATTTTTCATTGGTCTTGCACTATTCACTATTGTTCTAGGTTGAGCAGTATTAACTGGTCTAGCAGTAGTAAGTGATACTAGGCCAGATCTCATTAATACTACTTTTGGAACCATGTTCCTTTTAGGACTGGGGTGAGTCATTCTAGAAAATTGTTGGTGATTCACCCTTTTAGTATAGTTCCACAGTGGTTTTCCTATCCTTTTATTATTAAACTGTCTTTGATGGTTATCATAATTATACTGCAGGTGATCAAAACTTCCACATACATAACAAGCTTTGTTAATTATCTCAAAATTACTTTCTAATTTTTGAGACATCATGTTATTCCAGTTTCTTTGGTTTCCTCTAGGACTATGTGTGTTCAGCCTATTTTGATTACCTTGTTTAACAGTTGTTTTCCTAGGAGATTTTACTTGCTCTTTAAATTTAACAAACTCTATTTTAGCAAAACTAGACTTAACTGTTTTCTTCTCTTTCTTAGCCTGAGGCACATCTTCTTCCTTACTATCAGACATCCAATCCTTATTAATTAGAGCACCATTATTCTTCCTAACAACCTTAGGCTTGTCTGAACTAGCCTTAGCTTTACTAGTGTCAACTACAGGCTTCTTAACTGTAGGCTCACTAACTATAGGCTCATTTACAAACTCCTCTAGACCAAAGAATGACAAATCAGGTTTTGGAGGAATAAAGTTCCTGTATAGGGAGGTGGAACAACATTATACCCTAAACCTGTTTTGCACTTATCAACTATCTGACAGTCTATTAGTTTGCTTAAGCTTTTAGATGAATTCTCAAGTTTTTCTACTATTAGCTAAATTTCATCTTTTTATTTTTTAGCTAGTTCCAACTTTCTCCTAAGCTCTGTAATGGCTAGTTCTTTTAAATAAATCTCACGTTTTAAGAGCTTGATATCTTCTTCATAAACAGACTCATTTTTCTTATAAACTAGAAGTTTTGCTTCTACAGACTATAAACCTATTTTATAAGTAATAGCATTTATCTTAGATGTCTTTAAATCTTTTAATAGTTGTTCATTTTGTTCTTTAAGAATTTTAATAATTTCCAAATAAGATGATGAACAGTTTGAATCAGTAGATACCTCAGAGTTAGAACTTGTAGAAGAGTAAGCCATAAGTGCAAAGTTAGTTGGACCTTCTCCTGCTTGATCACTCCAATCATAATCACTAAGACCATCACATGATATCAAAGCATTAGAAGTAGTTGTCTCCACTGGCACACTTCTTATGTTCTCCCTGTTCCTGTTTTCTTGGTTCTTTAGAGCCCTGCACTCCCTTGCAAAGTGTCCCCTTTTATGGCAGTTGTAACACTCTACCTTGGACTTATCAAACCTAATGGTTTCATTACCATTAACAGTAAGCTTTCTTCCAGTGTTCTACAAGAATCTCCTTGCCCTCATTGTTAGCATAGCCATCTGCCACCTTAAATCAATCTCTTCTAAATCATCAGGATTAATTTGTTGCAAGTCCTTATTGTTAAGTTGTGGATTGTTTGGTTGACTTGCAAAGAAAGCACAAATAACAACATCACTCAAGTTATCAATTATTGTTAGTTAAAAGCAGTAGCTTGAGTGCTAGCAGTTGTAACACCATGAGCAGTATTAACTGCTTCATTTCTACTGCTGGTGCTGTTTGAGGACACAAAGGCTACATTTTGTGTGTTTGTACTTGAGCTTGATGTCCCTTTGATCTCTAGTTCATAGATCTTCAGGTTGTTATAAAGATCATCCAAGCTTAATGTATCTATCTCAGGATTGTTCCTCCACACAATGGTATGTGTGTTCCATTCTGGTAACAGACTTCTTAAGAACTTTTGATTCACATCTTCTTGTAAGATACTTTCACCATGAATCTCCAACTGACTGATAATATTTTAAAGCCTATCAAAGGTTTGATCTAATACCTCTGAGCTAGATGCAGTAAAATTTTCATACTGCTGCTTTAGAAGATTCCTCTGAGTCTTTTTAGTAGCAGCATTCCCTCCAAACCTCTTCTCAATAGCATGTAGCAATGACTTGGCATCTTTGATGGAGTTAAACTTTAATTGATGTTCATTAGGGATGCCCATCAATAGGGTGCTTCTTGCCTTCAACTCTAACCTCCTTTGTGCCTTTTCTTCAGCAATTGAAGGAGTAATTGTAGTCTCAACACCTTCAACAACTTTTGTTAATGGAGGTGCATTCTTATTCTCTATGACTTCCCATAGAGAATAATCAATCATCTGGATGTATTGTTCCATCCTCATCCTCCAAAGATCATACTCACCTAGTTTGAGCATAGGTACTTTTGATGCAGCCACCATATGTATTGAGTCTTGATCCATGTATTCTTAGCAAAGTTTCTCAAAGCAACAAGCTCTGATACCACTTGCTGATCCTACTTCAATGGATCTTGAATACCTTAGCTTGTGTAAGGTTTGGTTATGCAAGATAAATCCTACACAACTTATGATAGAAACTTTTTTTGATAATACTAAAGATTATGCGGAATCTAATCTTTAATATAAAAAGAATTCTTCAATGAAACAGTAATTCTAATAAACACACAGATTAACAAACAAAAGCTTCAATATATTAATATGAATACTCTAACTAGTTATAGAGTTACAAAACCTTGAAGCTATGACAATTCTATGAATGACTCATTTTGATACATAAAACTCTATACCCTAGAACCTTCTTTTATACACCAAGGAGTCCCAATGGGATTACAATATTTTTCTAAGTTATCATGATCTTCTAAACACATAACTTATACGTATCTTTTACAGAAATATCTCATACATATCACATAAGCAATCTTTATCTTTTCTTTGAGTAGTCTTTATCCATTCTTTGACAGTAGAAACTCTTTCAGCAGTCTTAATCTTTCAGCAGTTGTAACTTTTGTACCAGCAGCATTAACTCTTAACAAGCAGTAGTAACTTATACACCAACAGCATTAACTATATACAAGCAGTAGTAACTACTTAGAATATTTTCTTCAATCTTCACCAGCAGTACTAACTTTACTCTAGCAGTACTATCATATACTAGCAGTACTAAGTTACACTAACAGTAGTAACCAGTAGTAGTAATATACACTAGTAGTAGTAACTTACACTAGCAGTAGAAACTAGCAGTACTAACTACTTAGCATATTTTTTATTAAGATTACTAACAACACTAATTTATGCTTAGCAGTAGTAACTAATACCTTAGCAGCGATAATTCTAATATCATCAAAGAAGTCTTTTAATCCCAACAGTAAGTTTCCAAATATTATGCTACAAGCTATTCTATGATATATTTGAAGTGACCGAGTCTTTTCTTGATTTCTAACAATCTCCCCCTAAGGGAGGTCACTCTAATTTACAAAAATTTAAGCTTAGCATTCTATGAATGTCTTCAGTCTTTGCTAGTAGTCTTGATAACTAGATCTTTATCTTATAAATGTGAGGTAGTGATCTTTAGACTTTTAGGCTTTAGCTTGTTTCTTTATCTTGACTTGTATGTGATCTTGAGCTTCTTGAGATCATCAACCAAGCATAATCTCTTTACGCCATCTTGTAATCTTTGCCTTCTTATGAACTTGTGACTATCGGACCGACATGCTCATACCTTTCTTTGTCTTGAAAGCTTGTATATTTATCTTTCTTGAAATTCTTTAACTTTAATACTTTGTCATTTCAAGGAGGAAGTGCGGTATCAGAGTAGCGGAAGTCTTTTGAAACATGTACTTGAGCTTTCATAAGGGTTTTACATATGTCGATCGGGTATGAGCATGTGGCATTGACTTTGACTCATCGGGGACCGAGGCTTTACCACCATAGTATTGATCTGTAAATAAACAGTTAGCAATAAAGCTTATGGTCGAATATGGCTTTGTCATTCGACCGTGTTTGGTTAGATCAACCTTCGGTGTTGTGAGTACCAACCTGTGATTAGGTAGATTTATCTTTAAAGATGAATCTCCTTGACAGGATTTCAAGCTTGTAGTATTGATTTCTCTAATATGTGAGTATCAGATTCATCGTACTTAGCTTGTTCTCAAACCAGAACGTCTCAAAGCAGACTGCACGGAAAGAGTGAATCGGTAAGTTACTATCTTTTCGATTGAGTAGTCAGTTCGTGTTCAACTTTTCTATGTCTAGATACCCGTGTGAGGCTTCTCATGGACATAAGATTAAAAATTGATTTAGGAAAATCAGTTGGTGTGTTAAGATGTAAACGGTTTTATAACACACCGCCAGTTTTATCTTTTTCAAAATTCATTCGTCAATTCATAAGCTGGACCGAATCGATATCCAGTATCACAAGTTTGATCCATATAGGATCTCACAAGTCACCTACCGCAGAGCTTGCTTAATGTTTGCTCTAGAAGAATTTACAACGTCATTGTGAATACTTAAGTATCACTCTGATGTTCTGGAAATATCACAAGGATAATACGAAGGACTCTTAAGATATTTCTTGTTTCACAGTGTGTGATTCAACAAGAATATTTTATATTAGTGTCCTAATGAGATTTATGGATGATCTCTTTTAAGGCTCTAGACTCAATAGTGCATATTTGGTTTTAGTAATCGAAGGCTGGAGCTGATTACCACCTTTTCAATATTAACAATCTCGAAGTAAGAAAGTCAACAGAAACATGTGTAATATCCGTAAGTTTTAAAACAAGAGTCTTTCTGACCTTGAGTGGCTGGGGAGGGTTGTGCATTGCATTACTAGGTCCATGATGACTATCTTCAATACCAGACAACAGCTTAGTGTTTCTGATAGCATATGTATTGACTCGGTTTCTACCTAAGTGTAAGAAGAGCTTCTTTCTTTTCACCCTTTATCTTTACTTTTCTTTTTCATTCTCTAACCCTTTCAATGCTTACCAAGACTTCATCACTAACACCTTGTTGGGTTTATTCCAGTGCTAGCTTTGTCTTAGTCCGCATTATTCCTTTTTCTCACTTTACTCCTTTTTAAATCATACCTAAGGACTTCTATTCTATCTAATGGAATGTACCTGGGTAGATCCCTCCGGTTCTAGCTGGATCATGAGAACGAATACCTAATCTTAACCACCTTATAACTCCAATTAATTATAAACATGGTTGGTCTTTTGGTATTGTTCTCAGCCTTAAAACCTTTTGAAAACATCGATCAGAAATGCTCCCCCTCAACATGTGCATCGATATTCGAAAATGTTTAGCACAAGAAGGGTGAAGCTCGCACTTGAGTCCTTAGAATCACATCCTCAGTCATATATTTTAATCACATTTTCTTCCCTTATCAAAAATGTCAAATCTCTTGATATTTTGGATATCAATTGATTCAAATATGTTTGAAAGCAGGTTGGGGAGAGAAATGTTACGATTATTAACAAGCCGTAATAGGAACATTTTAATGCTCCCCCTCAAATGAGACATTTTCTTAAAATAAGAAGGATAAAAAGTAACTATAACCACATATCCGAGATGCATCGACTTAAATTAAATGCATCTCTATAATCGTAGATGCATTATAATGCATCATGATGTGTTTTCTAGCTTTTAATTAGATGCATATACGTAGATTAGATGCATTTCATGATTTCTTTTGTTTTTTGTTCCTCTACATGTGCCGAAATCATGAAAATCAATTTGCACCATCTACACATCAAATTAACTTTCAAAACTCAAAATGGTGCATCTAAATGAATAAAAATGAATCTAATGCAAGTCGTTGCATCTCAAATGTATCGTTTTAGTCACTTTTCATCATTTTTTATTTTAATTTACTTCTCACTGGATCCCTACTATATATATATATATATATATATATATATATATACACACACACACACACACATCATATTAACTTTCAAAACTCAAAATGGTGCATCTAAATGAATAGAAATGAATCTAATGTAAGTCGTTGCATCTCAAATGTATCGTTTTAGTCACTTTTCACCACTTCTTATTTTAATGTACTTCTCACTGGATCATACTTTATATTATATTATATATATATATTTATATATATTATATATATATATATATATATATATTATATATCATTAATATATATATATATATATTATTTTGAACGGCAAACTTTATAAAAGAAAACTAGCAAGGAGCTAGAAATTATAAAGAATTAAAAAAGGGTGTTGATCCAACTATCACAACTAATAGGGATTTTACCCTAGCTATATACCAAGAAAATAGAACGGCCTAACTATGTCTCAAAATACCATCTTTTCGAAGATTTGAAACAGAGAAGGGAGATGGTTTATATGACCAGATACTCTTTTTTTTTTTTCCTTTCTTTATTTTTTTTCTTTTTTTTTTCCTTTTTCCTTTTTTACACCAGAAGTGTGAAACACTCCTTCAGCACTTGTTTTGAACTTGATTGAAGTGGAACCAAATTAAACCAAGATAACCAAGATTGATACGAATCAACAAATATAAATAAATGTAGAAAAGATAAGAAGGATTTTTGATCTTTGGATGTAATTAGTCAAAGTTGATCAATGGATGAAATTAAATGAGATTAATAATAATGTTTTAGTGTACATTTGAAAATTAATAGCATTGCTATTCATTAATAAGGGCAAATGTGGAAATTTATATTG
>BQNB010029643.1:25000-55580 GCA_026074375.1 Tanacetum coccineum
TTTTGATGTTGCTTCTTGTTGATGAATGTGCGCGTTAGGCTTTAGAAAACTAACTTTTGTCTGTATCGCTATTCACATGTCTAGTGAAACGCGAGTAGTGTAGAAAGGATACCATCGGTAACAGTCTTCATACTACATTACCCCTAATATGGTTGATCCCTCTTAAGTTATTTCACATGCATTTAATATACTCTTAGAGGCCTTGTAATAGTCTTCATACTACCTTACTTGTGCGTTGCCCTAACGGAATATTAAATAGACGGCGGGTTCGTGTAATCCGTTCATGACCTAGGAAATACTTACACAGATCATCACAAGTGTGACAAGGCAACAGATCTAGGAGAAGCAATCTGAGGAGTAGTGCATGATTAGGTAAATACATTTGTTATCATAAAGTTATTACCAGTAGTTTAGATATTAATTAGTTTAGTTATTAGTTAAACAAACCAACCTCTAAAACCATAGATTTACCTGCTATCATAAAATATAAAAACACAAAAAGAACCTTCTCTCAACCCCGTAGAATTTTGTTAGAACATGTTTAAGCCTTCCCAACTTATTCCCCTAGAGAACGATAACAACCCCCGAGTCTTGCCTATACAATACTGCAAAGATTAGGTACACTGCCTAGGGAGTTGTAAAACTTCATGCTGAAGTTCTTTACAACCTCCGCATATCACTTGTGATCTGTTTTTCTCGCATATGTTTATAGATAAGATCGACCATAAGCTCTGATCTCCTCTTGTCTATAGCCGTCCACTTTCTCCTTGACATTTCCGTGCTGTATCCCAGATAGAAATCGAGTACTCAATGATGAAGCTCATCACGAACAGTCTTGAGTGTCTCGTCCGAGAACTTGTATAACTTATCAGCCCGCATCACTCGCTTTTGTTTGTTAAAGTCTTCATAGATTACTCCTGGTGGTTTGTGAGATGGAGTGTAGAGTTCTTTGAATTCGATTTCAGGAAAGGTCTTCTAAGGTGCGATGATATTAAGTTTCTTTTGGTAACTTTTTACACCAAGCTGAAGATCCTCGACCCGACATTTGATGATAAGACTTTTTTTGAACACACGAAGGGCCATAATAAAGTCAACAATATCATTGCCTTTGAGGTGGAATAACTTATGTTGAACAGCAAGTAGAAGCATGTCTTCAATGTCGTTCAAGTGTAGATCAACAAAGTCACCTTCTTTAAACTTATATAGCTGTCAATCCGCTCTTTTCACCACAATCTCATCCAAATGACCATAACCATGCAATCTCTCCACTTTCACACTGACCACACTTAGAATCTTCTGGATAGAGTAGACATTATGCTTGGAAAATTTGTTCAATTGAGATCTATGCCAAAGCTTACTCCTTTCACCCTAATGCTTGATTCCCTTTAACGCGTATTTGTCATACCCCACTTTGGTAGGACTCCAAAGCGTAGGGAGCATGTCTTTAATTCCCATTATCTCATATCGAGCTGCTTTTATCTTCGTGATCGATGTAGTGTAGTTCTTCGTTAGATCTGACTATTTCAAAAATTCTAAGTCGTTGTTGAAGAAGTGTTCGGCAACAACGGTTAAATGGCCTGAACAACCTTTTAAAGGAAGAGGCTTGGTGAAATCAAAGGGGTAACGATCTCCTTATGGATTGTTCCAATCAAGTTTGTCTGTCAATGCATTGAAACACTCTTGTATGTTGTAATCAAGTTCGATGTTGCTAGTGCATTTGTCTTTTAATTGATTGTAGGCTGGTCCTAGTAAGATATCTTGAGTAAGATTGTCTATTTTGAATCGATTCAAAACATACTTAGAGAAGTTAATCGGAGTGGCCATTAGATCATTGAATGTGATAGGATCCTTTGTAGCAAAGACTATTTGGTTGAACCAAGGCTGTTCAGGATGATCAAGTACAACTTGACGCTTGTTCTATTCCGAATAAGGAGTAGGAGGCCTTGGAGGTTGTTTGAACCAATCTGGGTTCAGAGTCTTGTCTGTCTTGGGTTCTAAAGTGTCTTGTGGTTGATCATCATCACGAACCACATCTTCACCCGTATTGTTGACTGCATCATCTATTTCTACCTCAGCAATTGGTTCCTTAACCGGTTCCTTTGCAGTTGCAGACTTACCAGTTTTAGAACCTTTTGATGGAGCTTTACCTTTGGAGGTTTCCTTGATGGTGGATGGTTACTTGGCAGACTCTGACTCGTTTTTTCTCCTCTTTGTCTTTTTACCCTAGTTTGGTCTAGCTAAAGGGTCTTCATTATCATCGTCATCATCATCATGTTGTCATTTATGGTTCTTGACTGTATCAGCAACTCCCTTATCCATGTCATTTTCATCCTCTATCAAAGCTTCCATGAGAGCATGGTATAATTTATGATTAGAAGGATTTCTGTTAAAAGACTTGTTATCGTGCATGGTCTGGTAGAGAGCGCTTTTCTGATCATACTCTTTCAGAGCTGTCGTGTCTGTAAACTTAATAGTATACTTTGGCATCTTTTGCTTCTTATCTTGTTCCTTCTTAATCTTGAGAATCTCTGAAGCACTTTTCTTAGATTCTTGTTCAAGATTAATTGATGGTGTTTGGATATTCCTTGACTCGGGAGTTTGCTTCATAAAGAATTTTTGAATAACGTCTGCACTGTGTCTCTGTAACACCTTATACGGAGAATCATCAAGTTTGGTTTCGAGATAATTGTCAATAACCATTGGAACTTGTGACTTGAGAGTAGCAAGAGCTTCAGTAGAGTGATCTATTTTCTTCAACTCAACCACATCCTTTTCCAATTTTACAACTTTTAGCTGAATAGCAGAGAGTGCATCAGATTCAGGGATAACAGTAGTGATGGTTGGAGATTCGATTGTAGTTGGTGGTGTAGGGATAGGTGTTGCTTGTTATTATAGTACATGTGACATGGTGGAGACAGATAGAGGGTTTAGAAGAGTTGTTACTGGTGCTACTAATGGAGTTTCTAGTATAGGTATGAGGATTGATGGCTCAGTAATCACAGAAATCGGTACATTAAGTATGGATAAAGACTGGATATGTGGTATCTCTTGTTGAATTTTAACATCCACTAAAGAGTTGATCTCAGCATATGTAGTATCCTTAACAGTACCAATTAAAGAAGTATCAGAAGAAAGTTTAAGAAATTGATCAACAAAACCTGAAGATACCGATAAGCTAGAGCTTGTAGGAGGAAGTTCAGCTTTCTTGGCATCATCTTTTACTTCTTCAGTCTTTTCAGCATTTGCCTTGGCTGCATCAGTAACTTCCCAATCACCTTTCTCAGATTCTGCAACTCCATCCTTTAACATCTCTTCATCCTCATTGTCATTTACTTTTTCTTCACCTTGTACGAACTCATCTTCAGTTTCTTCATCATCAGTCATTTCAAGATCGATGCTTTTATCATCATTAGCATCATCTTTCTTCTCATCATCCTCATCAGAATATATCCAATCAACTTCCTTATCATCACCTTAATCTTTTTCAGAGTATTCACTTTATTGTTTAGATCTTCACTCAAGAATAATATTTGTTTTTGAAGTAACCTTTTCCTCATTAGGAACCCCTGGTTTAGTACTAGTTCCTTTACTTGAGGTGGCAGAGATGATTGTGGACTCATCAGGAATCCCTGGTATCCTACCAGCTCCTTCACTTGAGCCTCCAGTACCTGATTGTCTTCTGCTGGTCTTCTTGCTTACTTTGAGAGCTTGTATTATGTCAGCAGCAAGTTGTTCTTCAGGAGTTAAAGATTGAACACCCTTGAGCTTTTGAGAAGGATCAGAAGACACTTTCTTTGACACCCAAAAAGTATCTCTGAAGGCAATACCAGATGGTCTTCTTCTAGCAGGCTCAGGGATAAATTCAGTCATAATCCTTGCATGAGTAGCATGGACTTGCCTTGCTGCTTCCTCTTCTGCAGCTTCAGTTAAGCTGGTAGACTTACTTAACTCCAAAGTGACGTTTAGATCAGGAATGATGTTGTCATCAGCAGAAATTATGACTTTCTTCTTAATCACTCTTCTACTAGCAGTTCTCTTTCTAGCAGCTTCAAGGTCAAACTCTTCAAGCACATCAACATCTGCCACAGAAGTATCTGAAAGTCTTCTTCCCTTGTGACCCTTTACCTCTGCTCTTCTTGGGAGGAATTTGACCAGTGGAATATTTAATGAACATCTGATAAGATTCTAATTATTTAATCTTATCATTTAGCATCATATCGGGAATAGGTAGTACATATTCCTAATAGTCTTCTCCAATTCTGACAAACTTGAGTCTGCTTACAATACCATCATCCTTGATTGTATGATAGTGTTGAAACCGTAGCTTGGAGAGAGACTTGTGTTGTGAGAGGAAGTGATTGATGATAACTTTGGTGAATCTGGGGAATGCCATAGTTTCACGTCTTGATCTCTTCTCTTTCATGTGGTCAATCTGGAAAGCAATGTCTTCCTAAATCAGCTCAGGATAGTTAACATTTTCTCTGTAGAACATGCCCCACAGTATGTCAATTCTGGAGAGACACTTGTTAACAGTCTTCTTAGAGAGACACTTGTTGATAATAGCTGCCAGAGTTCTCCATGGTTGATGCATGCGATCCACATACATGTTAGTATACTTGTGTAGTGGACCTTTATAGCCAATGTCAATGAGGAAGGTGAGGGTAGCTTAATCATCTTGCACCTCAGTAAATTCTTCACCTTCAACTCTTGGACAGATATCTAGGATCTTTCTGAAGACTTCAGCATCGACAATGCACTTCTTGTTGGCCAAGAGGAATTCATAAGATTCTGAGTCTTTGACCTTCTTGATAGTGTACCAGAACTGCTACATAAATATTTCAGGGACATCTGCAGAGATAGTAGATGCCTTGAAGCACGTGGAGTTCTTAATTACATCAATGATGACTTGAAATGTTTCTTCCTTCTGATACACAGTGGTTTCCAGTCTAACATTGGTAGTGCTTATCTTGACTGTTTCAGCAGATGGAACCCATTTCTCATCACGAGCAATCACTTGTTGAGTTTCTTGTTGATTTATGATTCTGCTTAAGAATTAACCAATACAGTTTATATACACAACAAATATATTTTACTGATTAATTTAGATATCCTAGATGATTTGATAGATTTAGGAATATGCTATGATTAGGTTTCATGCAAACATGACCGTATTAATACACTCTAAGAATTAGTCAACTAAGGTCAATAGTCAAAGTCAACTAATGAAGTCAACTAGACAAGTCCAAGAGAACTTAGGACAAATATTCAATTAGAGGGCAAACAATGCATAATCAAACATGGCAAGTTATAAAATATGACACCTTAAGGAAGTATTACACAAATTTTAGAAAACTTGGGCAGAGTTTCTTTTCATAATTTGACATATTTTGCTTGGATTAAGTACCCTATCGTGTTTCGCATGAAACATGTAACTTGTCATATTTCGTACAGTTAAAACATGTTTCGCATGGCAACACCTAAACCTATTTCGCATGAGAACACCTAAACATATTTCGCATGGCATACATGTTGCGCATAGATATGGCACAAACATATTTCGTACAAAGTACTCCTAACATGTTTCGCTAGGTTCATACCTAACATATTTCGCATGCATAAAAAATTCTAACTAAGGTTTTACCAATCAAAAACATATAAGAATTTCTTCCACATACCACAATTCAATCAAGAACTTCACAGAATCACAAACCACGAAATTTCAACAACATTTAGAGCTCTATAATGGGAGTTCGAGCAAAGACAAATGGATAACATGGCAATATAGTTAAGGAACATCTATGAGTCTAAAATCATGCATTAAGGAACCACAAACAATTATCCTACACATATAGCCTATCACACGAGCAAACTTATACCTATTAAACTAATAACGCACCTAAACTCAATCTTTGCCAAGTTAAAGAGAACAAAGGAAGCCTGATACTAGTTAAACGGAAATAAGGAGGCTTAATGACACTTATAGACACAAATCCATAAACCCATAAGCACGGTGTACATATTTCGCACCATTCATAGCATAAAAATCATCACAACTTACAAATGTTTGCGTCATACTAAAAACTGCTATAGCCTAAGCTTAGTCGCACCCTATTGATCAAAACCCTTCAACAAATTAAACGAAAACTACAACTTTTTTACTTATGAACCCTAAATCAAATTTTAAAATATTTCGAGTGCAAAAAGGAGTTTTAATCTAATTCTTTTTGCCAAAGTGATGTTAAAGGGATTATAAACGTATGGGCGTGTACCTTGAATCTTGAAAAACGAGTTTTGATTTTGAGTATGAGGCGTGCGAAATGTGTTGAGAGAGACAAGGGTGTGTTTGGATTTGTTTTAAAGTGTGTGTGTGCGAATTTTGTTTCAAAGTGATTTAACCGGCCAAGTTTAGAGAAATGGCAAGAATGGTCCTTGAGGTTCATTATTTCTTTTATTTTCGTTTTAAACTTATCACTAAGCCTAAATATTCTATAAAAATGGCACCTTAAGTCCCTTAAAGTTACAACCTTAGATTTTTAAATCCTAGACTTTTCCATTTAGTCCCTAAAAGTTAAATCAAATAACATCTTAAGCCCATTTGAGTTAAAATAATATTAACTCCCCTTTAATTGATGATCCGTTATTGTTAAACACTTTTTCCTTTTTATTCCGATATAACTTTTGAGAGATCATTTATAAAAGAATTTGTATATTTCTCCCCCTTAAATAATGTCTCGTTTTCTAGTTAAAGAGCTATAGACATTGTTTGAATGATAGAAAATTCTTTTGAAATCTTTCTTTGATGAGAAACTGATATGTTTAAATATTTTACAAAAACAACACCAATAAAAACAAGATTTCTCTCGTTTTACATAAATAAATGCACTGACACGCACACTTATTTGATTAGATAGCATGGGTTGTGTTGCAAAGTAAACACAAGCCTTTGAATGAATATGAAGTAATTCATTCCCAAGAACACGAGCCGGATATGAACACAAATAACAACCAAAGAAGTTCATTAATCTCCCACAATAATCAAATTGCACAACCGGATATGAACACGAGCCAAGATATCAAAATACAAATGGTTGATGACGATGTTGGAAATTAGGTAAGACAAAATATTATGTAGAATGATGGGAATGAGGTTGGGCAAAATGCAGTTCAGAATCCGGGTATTCAAAATGTTGAAAATATGAATGGGCTTAGTGTTGTTCCAGAAATTGCAAATCAGTATGGGAATGGAAATGTTGTAACAGCACCGGATGAGGGTAATGGTAATGGTATCAATGGTAATCTGATAAGGTGTTTCAACGGTCAAGAAAAGGGTCATCATGCCAGCACCTGCACAGTAAAGCCAAAGAAATAGGATGCTGCTTACCTTATGCAACAGATGCATATTGCCAGACAGGAAGAAGCAAGGATCCAACTCACTCAAGCGGAATTTGATTTCATAGCTGATGCAAGTGCTAGTGAAGAAATTGAGAGAGTACAAATGAACTGCAATTCAGAGGATACATTGCAACAAGCATCCACATTAGGAACTCAGTCTAACAACGCTCCCATCTATTACTCAGATAGATCACCTGAGGTACCCAAAGATGAAAATTGTTATGATAATGATATATTCAATATGTTTACTCAAGAGGAGTAGTATACTGGGCTACTCGAGCCCATTCCTGAACCACACTAAGTACCACAGAATGATAGTAATGTCATTTCTGAGGTTTCTAGCGTGGAACAAGGTGGGGGAACAGTAGAACAACATTCTACAAATGTTAAGGAAACACGTGTGTACCATGAATCATTATTTCATAATTTAGCTGCTAAAGTTGAGAAAGTCAACTCGATCAATCGTAAAATAAAAGAAACAAATGCTGAATTGACCACTGAGCTTGCTAGATATAAAAATCAAGAAAAGTATTTTGAAATTAGTCAAGAAAAATATGACAAACTTGAAAGATGTTATCAAAAGTCTGTTTACAAGAACAATGTCTTACTAAAAAGATAAATGCACTTCACTTAAGTTTCAGTAAACAAATAACGACTTTGAATGAGGAAATTTCAAATTTAACTAAACAGCTTTCAAAGGAAAAATCAATTGTTTCTTCTCTTCTTGAAGAAAAGAAAAAGTTGAAGTCTAATTTCAAAATACGCGAAGACGAGCTTCTTGATAAACAAATTCAACTTGAGAATAAGATAAAGGAATTAGATAATATTTCGGTTAAAACGGGTCAATCGATTTAAACGATGCGCATGCTTTCACCTAAGCCAGACTCGTATTACCACACCGAATAGAAAATGGCTCTGGGTTATCAAAATTCGTTTTATCTCAAGCAAGCTTAGCAGAAAAAACAGAGTTTATATAATGGCAAAGTGGTATTAGAAAAGCATGATCCTCCTGCTGTGTATGATTCGGAAGAGACACTACAACTTGCTCAAGAGAGTCGTCTAAAAATAAAACAACTGAACAAAGAAATAAAACCGGCAAATTATACTAAGATTAATCATCTTTCGGGGGTTTTTGTTTCTCAAACGGCCAATTCACGTGAAGAGTCGTATTTTTCAAATACTTCAAAAATAGCCAATGTTTCTAAACCATTTTCAATACCAAATGAAGAATTTTCAGATGATACTACACCAAGTGTTGCACGAAAATTTCTAAATGAGGTAAAAAGCACCATTGTGACTCTTCAACGTGTTGTCAAACAAAAAATGACTTTGGATATACACAATTGGTCGTCCAGTGCTCATCAAGAGATTCACAAAATTTTAAAAGAAGAAAATTTTCCTATCATCAACCAAGTGGATTCTAGACTTCAAAATTTTGAAATACAATTTTTGAAAGAAGCAGCTAAATTTGTTCGAGACTTTAAATCTCTTGCAAAAGAAGCTGATAAATCTCTTGCTAAGCATAAGGCATTGGAATTGGAAATTGAGCGTCTCTTGAGAGCAGTTGTCAGTCAAGATATTATGTCTATTTTGCAAAATCCATCTATTGTAGATTCATCAAATCTTCAAACTGAGCTTGAACGTACGAAAGAATGATTTGAAAAGTGTATCATTAAAAAGGAAAATTAATATGCTAAACTTTGGAATGATTGGTGCAAAAAATATAAAGAATGCAAATATGACAAAATTACGTACGATAAAGCTTATAATGACATGCAACAAAAGATCGAACGGTTGCAAGCTCAGTTGGGAGATCAAAAGGGTAAAAGTAAGGATACTCTATGTGTATCAAATACCCTTGATCCTTTGTCTTAGAAACTTGAGAATAAGAATGTGGAATTAGAGTTTCAGGTTTTAAATTATGCTAAACAAAAATCCTCATCTTAAGACCACATACAAGAACCTGTTTGACTCTATCAAAGTGACACGGGCTCAAACCAAAGATATAAGTGACTTTTTGCAAGATAAATTACATGACACAATCTATGAAAATGCTAAGTTGAGAGCTCAGTTATTTGATAAGGTTTCTGAACAAAAGGACACCAACAAAGGTACGAGTGTGAATACTCAGTTTTCAAAGCAATCAATCTTAGGAAAACCACCTTCTTCTTCTAAACCAAAACTGTATTTTGTAACTCCTTTCCCTAAATCTACGGTTATTCCCAAGGTTGGTAAGTCGAATGCTTTGTCAAAAACAGTCACTTTAAACTCGGCACCTTCCTCTCGAGAATCAACTGTTGTGAACAATGACAGAGTGATTGCTCCAGGAATCTTTAGGATTAATCATTTTAAAGCTTCTACGGTAGACAACTTTATGTCTAACAAACAGGTAAAAGCAAGCATTAGGACAAAACCAATCACTGTTTCACAACCTCATGTCATTACTAAGAACGATGTGAATTCTAAAACAAATGGTTTCTCTCCTAAAGATGTTAAAAGCACTACTAGGGCCAGAAGACCGCAGCCTAGGAATAATCCTAAGAGTGAAAAGGTCCCTTTTAAGTCTAAGAGTAGTTGCCTCTTGAATAAGTTAGAGAAAATAGAAGAAAACCATAAGAAAACCATAAGAGTTTACAGTCTTCTAACTATTCGAACCATACATCATCTGAATGTAATAACATTAAGCTTGCAATTCAAAATGAAAATTTTAAGGTTATTTGTGCTACATGTAAGCAATGTCTAATTACCGATAATTATGATGAATGTGTGCTTCAGTATGTGAATGACATGAAATATACAAAGAAAAACCAAAGTTCTAATGTTTCAAAAAGTGCAAATCACAAGAAACATAAGCCAAGAGTCTGGAAACCTAAAAAGGTAGAGTCCAAAGAAAGTCTTGCTTCACCTAGCAAACCTATATCTTGCCTTAGGTGGTCACCAACTGGAAGAATGTTTGATATTAAAGGAAAAATAATTGCAACAAGTGAATTTGTGTGACAATCTGACTGCCCTAAAGGTGATAATGCATGTACTTCTAACCCCCAGGAACCGATCAGCAGACGGTTTCCATGTTCAACTTTCTCTATGACAGGTTGTCAAAATTGGCCTGATACAATGTTAATTCCATTGCTTTTCGAGTATAAACTGAAGGACAAAGAACATCATGGAGACAATAAATGTGACATTTGATGAGCTTCCATCGATGGCTTGTACACTTCAGTGCATAACCCGAGCTTCAAATAAAAGGGGAATGTATGCTTTAGTGCGCTTTGCCTTAAAAAGAAGAGAAATCTTCTTGTTTTCACTTCAGTAGATATGATAGTCATGACGTCGATGATAGAGTTGAAAAGTCTATTCAGTCATTTGTTCGACGAATTATTCAAATGGATAAAATCAAGTTGTTTCAAAGTCTTTCGTTGTTACTATTGCTGATGCATCCGATAAACATCAATAACAACAAGATTCAACTTCATCTACTTCAACTCTAGCAACAACTATCTCTGCTGATGGAAACTTCGACTTGTAAATATTTTTGATCTTTCTCTTTATTTTGATTTATAAATATTTTTGAAAAATAAAATACAAAAATATAAAACCAATAAAAGCAAAATACAAAATCAAAAAATTTCAAAAATACAAAAATAATCTTCTCCGACATGTCTCTCGACAATCGATAACATTTGCGCACCTAGAAATGTTGATTAATATTAACACGGGTAAATAAATGAAGTTCAAGCGAGAGTTTCAAATGCTTTCAAAACATGTCTTTTCAAACTTTTTCTCTACAACTTCTAAGTAAATGTCAGCTTAGGACTTGGTCTTCAAAGAAAGGAAAATGTTCATTTATGTACATTTATCCTAAACAACGGGAAGTTCATATTTTCTCGGTCTTGAGCAAAGTCATATAAACATTCATAGTTTTGAATGCTCAAGAGAAGGACTAAGGAAAATGATGGTAAATAAGATATATCTCACATATTTTCCCGTTGAGCATAATTTTTCAAGATATTTTCAAAAAGAAAATTTCAAATTCTTTCAAAATTGTGTGCTCAACAAACTCCCACTCTAAGTATTTACTCTATTCTATAATTGAGGAGGAGTATAATAATATGATTCATTCTGCATGCACTCCTGTTCTCTCAAGACTTAGTTAGGCTTATGTGAATTTCGGACATTAACTTGTTTTTAATTCACTAATTGTCAAAACTTGTAAACACATATGCAATTTTTAAGGGGGAGAATAGTGATTAAAATGTGATCAATACCGATTAATAACGGATATGATCTTTAATCTATAAGTGCGTTCCTAAACCTCACATGTGCAAAACTCTTTCATAATATGGTGCATATGTGTAGGGGGAGCTTTTTGGTAACTCTGGAAACACTCAATGTGTCTTAAATGATTTCTTAGACACGTTGATTATTTTTTATCAAATGGTTTTATGGATCTTCATGGCAATATCCCAAAGATCGACCAACTGTTGTTTTTAAAGGAGTTATAAGGCGGTTAGGGTTAGGTATATTTGTTCTATGATCCAGACAGAACCGGAGAGATCTACCCAGGAACACTCCATTAGATAGAGTAGAAGTCCTAGGTATGACTGAAAAAAGGAGTAAAGTGAGAATAAGGGAATAGTGCCGACTGAGATGGAGCTAGTGCTGGAACAAACCCAACAAGGTACTAGTCATGAAGTCTCGGTAAGCACTGAAGGGGTTGAAGAATGAAAAAGAATTGTAAGGATAAAGGGTGAAAAGAAAGAAGCCCTCCATACAACCCTAGGCAGAAACCGGGTCAATACATAATCTATCGGTAATCACAAAGATGATTCTGATATTGAAGACTGACATCATGGACCCAGTGATGCAATGCACAACCCTCCCTAGCCACTCAGAATCTCTCAAAAGATTTCTGTTTCATTTCTCACGGAGATCAACACGTTTCTATCGGCTTTCTCATTCCGAGATCGTTGATATTGAAAAGGTGGCAGTCCGCTCCAGCCTCCGATTACCAAATAACAAATGTGCACTTATAGAGTCTAGAGCCAACGAGATCCATCAAAAATCTCACTAGGACACAAATTCCAATATACAAAATGTCGTACATCATTATACAACATTTGGTATCAATAAGTCCTACGCATTATCCTTGTGATAATTGCCAGAACATCAGAGTGATACTCTTTAGTATTCACAGTGACGATGGAAATCCTTCTTGAGCCAACATCAAACAAGCTCTTGGTAGGTGACTTGCGAGATTCTAAATGAATCAAGCTTGTGTCAACTGGATATCGATTTTGGTCCAGTATATGAATTGACGACTCAATTAGAAAGATAGTAACTATCTTATTCACTCTTAGCGTGTTGTCTGCTTTGAGACATTCCGGTAATGAGAACAAGCAAGTACGGTGAATCTAATGTAATCGCGTTAGAGGATCTAATACTTTGAGCTGGAAACCTTGTCAAGGAGGTTCTTCTACATTGAACCTACCTGGTCACAGGTACAGTATTTATACTGTAAAACGGTCCTCACAGAACCAGAGGTTAATGTAACCGAACTGAAGACAAATAACAAAGCCATATTCGTCTATATCTGCTATTTATCACTAACATCAATTTTCAGGTATAAGTGACGGCGTTACAACCTCATTCCAGCAGAGTCGAGATTCAAGACCTCATGCTCAATCGACAAAGATATATACATGATGAAAGCTCAAACTATCAAAGTCTTCCGCAATCTCTGATGTACAAGCACTCCCTCAAAAGAACATTTTTGACAAGATTGTCAGACAATAACAAAGATATATCTCACAAGTGGATCAAGTACTACTCCTACCATGATATTGTACAAGTAATCATGTTAAAGAAAATGTTGAGGGAGATTGTTAGCCGTGTTTTTAGTAAAGTGATGGTCATTATCAATCCTGAGCTTTGTATAGGAAAACATAGATTACGGGAATTTATTTAAGCTAGTTGGGCCTAGGTGACGGGCTTAAGCCCATTTGTATTAAGTTCGGCCTAACATAAAGTCCAAAAAAACCATCTAGGGTTTTATCTCTTGTAACTATATAAAGCCCTCTCCAAGTGTGGAGAGGGTGTTGCTTCTCAATTTTCTTTTCTAGTGCAAGTAACCATCTTTATTTTTCTCTCTTTGTCTCTCTTTCTAGTTCTTTCTTTCTCTAAAATATCTTATCTTATTTTATGTTTTTGGTGATGAAATGATATCATCTAACAAAGCTACTCATTAAACATAGGCTGAAACAATGTTTCCCAGTCGTTCTTTGTTGGTAGGAGATACGGTGCTAGGGAAGGAATGTTTTGCACGAGTCCTGAACTTATTGTTCCAGGAGTCAAAAGTTGAGGCACGGGTCCTGAACTGAATTGTTCAGAAGCCATTGTTGTTAACTCATCAAAATCAACATGAATAGTTTCAATAATTAAACGAGTCCTTTTTTTGTAAATTCGGAATGCTTTCTTTGTAGGAGCGTAAACAACAAAGATTCTTATATCAGCTGTAGGTTTTAACTTAGCAAGGTCTTCACCGTCATTAGTGGGATAGCAGAGAGCACCAAACACATGAAGATAGGATAGGTCAGATTTTCAATCATGGAGAAGTTCGTACGGTGTTTTCTTGTGACGTTTTCGGATTAATGATCAGTTTTAAGTATAGCAAGGTGTCGCGACTGCTTCTGCCCAGAGAAATAACGGAGCCTTTGAAAAGATCAACATGGTGCGAGCAGCTTCTACTAAAGTACGGTTTCGTCTTTCAACAATGCCATTCTGTTGTAGAGTGCAAACAACGGATGTTTGATGTGAGATTCCGACTTCTTTATAATAAGCTCTTAGTGTCTGATTGACAAATTATGTGCCATTATAAGTCCTAATGTTACGAACAGTTGCATTCAGACGAACTTGTATCATTTTGATAAATTTAATCACAAACTCTGGAACTTCATCCTTCGATCGTAGAAATTTCACCCATGTAAACCGAGAATACTCATCAACGATAACTAGTATATATTTTCTCCCATTGATACTTTGAATCCTCATTGTCTCACAAAGATCCATATGCAATAAATAAAGTTTTTCTTGTATGGAGTCTTCAGCTTTGGGTTTGTGGGAGTGTTTCTTGCTTTTACCAAGAGCACAAGTGATCCTTCTGATACTTTAGTTTTGGAAGTCCTCGGACGAGACCTTGTTTGGCAAGAGATGTGATATAATCAAAGTTTAAATGTGATAATCTTTGATGCCACAACTAAGACTTGGTCTTTGAGGCCTTAGATAATAGATATATAGGAGAAGATAACAACAAATTTTCCAAAGACAAAGTGTATAAGTTTGATCCCCTTGATCCCTTGAGTAGATCAACACCTTCTATGTCACGAATGAATCAGGTGTGTTTACGAAAAGCAACTTCGATATTAGAATCACAAAATTGTCCCACGGAGAATAAGTTATGTCCTAACCCTTCCACATAGTAAACCCGAGATATTGTAACATTTCCCATCTGATAGTCTCTATAACCTATTATCTTAGCAATATGGTCATTCCTGAATCTGACGGTACCCAAGAATTTACTAACAAAGTTGATGAGTTGAGAGCAATTTTTGGTCATATGCTTAGAGCATCCGAAGTTCAAATACCACAAAACAATTTAGACAACTTGCAATCAAAAAGAGAAGAAGATGGAACATCAAAAATAGTGGATCCCCAAGATTGTTTGGGTTCCTTAGTGTTAGAAGTCTTAGATTCTACAATCTTAACTTTGATATTGGAACCTACAGATCTTGATGCTTTTGGTTTCCTATTGTATACCTTAAGTTCTGAGGATGGTGTGATAACTGATGTTATAGTGGTTTCCTTAAGAGGCACTTCTTTTAATGAGGTAATCCTAGTTAAAGGGCACTTATTTCAAACTATAGTGAAGATCCTTCCTATAGGTTTCCATCTATATCTAGTTTCAGAGTACACCTTACCCGTAGGTTTCCATACTTTTCACATTTTATTTTTACGCTTAACGTGTTTAGATTTAGACAACACATTCACATCATAAACATAATAAAGAACACATTTATCATGATTTGCATCAAACAAGCATTCATTACATATAGCACATACAGATTTAAAATTCGCATTTAACATAGATTGCATGACATGAGCATTACATTCAGTTTTGTCAACATGATTTTTTTATTCTTCATAGACTTAACGCTCCTAGATTAATCTTTTACTTTATTTGTCTTGTTGCTACTCGATGATTGCGAGATCCTATTATTCTTTGTATTGCCTGAAGGCTTTGATCCGCTAGCACCAGTAGAACATTTTACTCCTGTAGAATGCAACAAAGGTTTGTTAGCGTATTTGGTTATGTTGGAATCATTTAGTTTCTAAGAGTTGCTTAAAGATGTGAGTGGGTTAGCAAATCTAACTTTCTTGTCCTTTTTTAGTGGTGTGACAACAACTAATTTCTCACTAGGTTTTGTTAAACTAGGGCATGTCTTAGAGACATAGACTAACAATTCCTGAACATGTTTTGTAAACATGCAAGCAGAGTGTAAGAGAGGTTCACTAGGATTCTGTTTTCTAGCGCATTCTACAAGTCCATGTATGGTGTCAGTATTTTCTATAGTCTTCTTAAGATAAACCTCATGGGCATCCCTATTGTTCTTAAGTCTATGATAAATAGGTTCGATGTCTAGCTTGAACATTCCTGGAGCAATAGGTATTGAAACAGCAGTATCGACAATATTTTTTCCTTTAAGTTTCCTTAATTCATTTTTCAATGTTGCAATAGCAAAAACCTTTTCTTGAAGTTGAGCATTTAAATTCGAATTTTCAACAGACTTTGCATTGATTTGAGCAATTAGAGAGTCATTGTGTTCTTTGGATCGAACACGTGTTTTTTTAATTGAGCCAAACTAGTCTTTGTAAATTGATTTCAAATGCTCTCGTTCTTTTCTTAAATTTTCATTTTTAGAAAGTAATTTTGTCACACAATGCTCCAACTCAATATTTATTGTTTCAGTCTCATCACTGTCTTTCTTTACTTTTTCCACACTTTCTTTTCCACCCAAAGATTTAATCCTATCCTTCAACTTTCTTATGACCGTGTCCTTTTCTTGTCACTGAGCTTTCAATTCATTTATTTCAAATAATTGATTAAATGTAGGAGCATTTTGGTTTTCACCATAATTATCCATTTGAAAATTTTCTTGATTCAGTTGAGTTGCTAGTTCCAAAGAAATGCAATGCTTTTCTAGTGTTGAATAACTTTTGAAAAGTTTATCATAAACATCTTTTTCAATCATATATTTCTTTTTGACAAGCTCAGTCTCAAGTTACAGACACTTATTTCATTCATCCATACATGACTAAGACATATCAGGAATATCAACAGAATTCATAGCAATATGCATAATTTCTTGACATGATTTGGTTCAAGAGTTGATCATTATCAATACGAAGTTGTTTGATTTGAATTTCAAGAGCATTTTTTTCTACAGAACACTCATCAACAACAACTTCCATTTGGTTAAAAACAATTTTAACTTCAATAGTTTCATCTAGAAGAGTTTTATCAAACGCATAAAATGTGTCTTTTAAAACTTTTTAAAATGGAATTATTTTAGTTAAAAAACAAGCTTTTGTATGTTCAAAACCCTAAGCACCTGCTGTTATAGCATCATATGTGGTTCTCTTTTTCACCACCTTGTCAAAACTGGCAAGCTGATATTTTAGCTTTTTAAAACTTTCATTTACCAAACTTACCTTAGGAAGTTCACTAGGAGCTTCAATTCTAAAGGTGTATGTGACTCAACAAATGTGTCAATATTATAGTTTGATGTTTTAACTAGAAAGCTTATTCTGCAGACAATTCTTTTTTAGTAACAAAACGTTTACGAAAATCTTCTTTCAGGTTATTCAACTTTGAATAATCAATTAGAGAAATATTAATTTTTTGTTTTATTGAAATTGGATCATTTTGTTTATCAAGCATCTTTGATCGACTCTCTTCTTCCAAAATCAATGTCTCTTCTTCATCAATCACACAAATCACATCATGTTTCTTAGCAATAACACTACCATCATATAATGTTGGTTTAATCTGCTGAGCTTTTTTAAGATAGAACGAATTTTGATAACCAAGATCCTGTTTATGAGTGTCATCCTAAAAAACTTATGGTTTCGTACGCATATGCATTGCTTGCGTAAATTGATACAACTTACAAAGAATGTTTTCCAGTTCTTTATTTTGTTTTTCCAAAATAATTTCCTTGTCGATGTATTTAGATTCCTTTTCTTTAGATTCTGTTTTGAAAATAGTTAATGTTTTTGATAAAGATTCTTTTTCTTTGACATGATTAGAAAGAGTTTGTTTAAGTGTATCGATCTCTTGCTAAAAAGCCGCAACCTTTGCATTTCTATTTTGAATTAGGTCATCCATTTGAGAATCTATTAATTTTTCATGTTTGTTCAAATCAACATTAAGTCTTTGTTCAAAAATGGCAACACGTTCTTTCAAGCTCAGCGGTTAAGGATCCATTTACCATTTTATTTTGTCTGATTTTCCTTATCTAAATTAGCTACATGATCAGTCATTTGTTCAACCAAAGATAGAACCAATAAATCATTTGGTGCAGAAGAATTAGTATCCTGAATACCCGCATCTTGTGATTCTTGTAGATATTAAGAGTAAGGAATGATATTGCTATCACTGGTTATCTCATTATATGAAAAATCGACAATATGTGTTTGTTCAGAATACGACATCTCTTGCACATCCTGATTAATCATATCATTCGGATAAGCATCAGAGTATGGTACCTCAAAGAGGACATCTGAATCACAACTTGAAAGATTTGTCATCAGAACCGCTTTAGCCGACGATATATCATCACAATCTGAGTCATAGGCATCCAAGTCTTCAGTCTGGAAGGCTGATTTCTAAGGGATTGTCTGCTGAGCAACTGGAGCTTTTGCTATACCAAGGTCTGCTATGAATGTAAGTTGTTCTTCATATAATATCTGACCAGCTTCTTGTGCTTCGACTAACATCAACTTCTCTTTGAACCATGCATAATTTCTTAGCCTTTTTGGCTGAGTAAACTGTTTCGCCATGTGCCCTTCCCCTAGACAATTATAACACTTCACAACCCTTGGTTGACCAGCTGCATAGTTTCCCCTTGAGGTTGTAGAAATTCCTCTATTTCTAGTGCCATTAAAACTCTGAGTTTATCTTCTTTGTACTTGTTGCACTGTGACTCTACCATCTTGAATGGTTGCTTGATTTATAAGATTGGAAGATGTTCTGGGTTGATTGTTTAAGGATGGAAACCTTGATGTCACAGCAGATAGGAATGCCATTGCTTTATTAATGTAATCAATCGGATCCTCTCCTTGCTGAAATATAGGAACAACGAGAGCAGAGTACAATTATGGAAATTCAGCTTGAGGTTGTTGTGTCACTGATGGAGATATGTATGGTTATGGAGAAACTGATTGTTTTTGTGGATTCACTAGAGTGTGATGGTGTTGATGATGAATATGTGCTGCATAAACTGGTGTGAATCGTTGATGGGATTGATGCATTGAAGGAACTGAATGTTGTGGAGACTGAGAGGGATTATATAGAGTTTGAGAATTGGATACCAATGCAAGAGGATCCGGATATCTTTCAGGCATGGTGCGTACTTCATTAGCATGTCATACATGTTGACTTAAGTATGCATACAACTGATCATAGTTGGTGGTATACAAACTCTTTGCAAACTTCACATCAGTGACAAACTTGCTCTATTTCGATGGAAGAGCATTTAGAAACTTGGTATTGACTCGAACTTGCTGCATTGTCATCCTAATAGTATGCATGTCATTGATCAGCTGAGAGAATCTCCAATAATACTCATACAATGTTTCACCCTGAACAGAAGCAAACTTATCGAACAAGTTGTACAATCTGCATTCACGTTCTTGATATGATAATTCAGTGCCTTTCATTAGTAGCTTAACTCTATCCCAAATAACCTTAGTTGCCTCTTAATGGCTGACAAGTGAATACACATCGGGTAGAAGACCGTGAAGAATAATATTTGTTGCTTGAACATCACAGTCATCTTGAAGTTGTTGTGCTTCAGTGATCTCAGGGTATTTCTTAGGTCTAGTATGCCCATCTTCTCCTACTACCATTGGATAGACCAGTGGACCTTCATCGATTGAATCAAGCATCATCCTTCCATTTTTCTTCCCTTATGTGTTCTGCTAAGGTAGTCATCTGGTTTTAATTAAAAAGTGAAATGATTAAAGATTGATCGAACAATGATAAAGGAGGATTGTGTTAAGGAATGTTGTTGTCGGTGATTAAGATTGATATTCCACGGGATTTTACAAATCTTCACTAAAACCGAGAAATCCAAGTATTTCACGGGATTTTACAAAGTAAGACAAACCGTAAAAAATAAAATCTTTTTGTGATTAATGTAATGTTTCGCTAGGAATATGTCACTGTAATGTTTCGCAAGGAATATGTCACTGTAATGTTTCTCAAGGAATATGTCAATGTAATGTTTCGCTTGGTTTATGAAAATTGGACAGAGTTTTGTTTTGCACAATTACGTATTTCGCTTGAGTTAAAAACCTGTCATATTTCGCATGAATACATAGATCGCATACATATTTCACTTGACGTAAGAAAAATTAAGCAGAGTTTCGTTTCCTAGAAATAACATAAATCGCTTGAACTTCAACCTGTCATATTTTGCATGCTAACATATTTGGCATACATGTTTCGCTTGCATACATAAATCGCTAGCTTCAAGACATATTTCGCTAGCTTCAAAAATGTTTCAATAGCTTAAAAAACATACTTTTCTTCCAAAAATCACCAAAAACACACCATTTTTGACGTTTTACCTTGTACAACTAGTTATCTTAGACTTAGATCTTGCTTAAAGACATAAACTTTAATACTTTTAAACACAAAAATCGGGCTGTGATTTTCGAAACATGAAACCAAAAAGACAACAAAACGAACGATCTAGACAAGATATAAACGCACACAAACTTACGATATCACCCCATGGCGACTGATACCAATTGTAGATGTATCAAATCACTTAACAAAAATGATACGTTATAAGAAAATGCTAGAGAACCCCCAATAAAGACTTGAGGGTTGTTTTGTTTATAACACGTTTTAGAGAGAGAAGAAGGAAATGTTTATGAATGAAATTGAAACAACAACTTCCTTGGTGTGGAGATGAAGGGTTTTTATTACCAATTGTATACATGGGCCGGTCAGCATAAGGGTTGTCTTATGTTGACCCGGTTAGCTTGGTAAGTTTTCAAATATTATGCTATGAGCTATTCTACGATATATTTAAAGTGACCGAGTCTTTTCTCGATTTCTAACACTTTCCATCCTCGTTGAGTTCCCACTGCCATTGATCCCTACAATCATGAGACAAAATGATAGAACTTAAAATACCTACCAAAACCTCCAACTCACTACAACATCTACCCCTTGGTTCCCTAACACAATCCCAAACCCAAGACCACCTCTCATCAACCCAAGTACACATTTCAGCCACCTTTGCCTCCTTTCTCCTATCTAAGTGATAAAATCTAGGAAATCTATAACATAACCTCCTATTATCTATCCATCTATCCAACCAAAAAAGTGTATTATTCCCACACCTCACTTTCTTTATAATTGAAGAAGTGAATCCTACCCACACTTTATTTATATCAAAACTGGCCTTTATTATGTAATTCCACCCCCAGACACTACTACCTCTAAGTGACTCTAAAGCCCCTAACCCCTCGTCTATACCATAAATACTCCTAATCATTTTTACCCATAAAACGTCCCCCTCTACCCAAAATCTCCACCACCATTTACCCAATAAAGCTTAATTTTTTGCCCTTAATGACCTAATATTTAACCCACCCACCCCATAAGAAGAAAGAATGGTATCCCATTTAACCCACGACATTTTCTTACTTTCACCCGCCCCACCCCAAAAAAAATCTCTCCTCACACTCTCAAGTTGTTTAATCACACACGAAGGCACACGAAACATTGAGAAATAATACAATGGTAAACTACCAAGGACCGATTTAATCAACGGCATTCTTCTACCAAAGGACATCGTTTTAGATCTCCATTCGGTTAATCTTCTCTTGAATTTTTCCACCACAGACCTCCAGGTGTTAACCCGTCTCATACTCAACCCAATAGGGAGCTCCAAATAGAGAAATGGGGATTCTCCAATGCTGCATCCCATGTAACGAGCCATAATATCCATCTCATCCAATGTAACGCCCACACCATACAATTTACTTTTATTCAAATTTATTTTTAAACCCGACGCTTCCTCAAAACATTTTAAAATGCACATCAAATTTTGTACGTTTTCCTTATCCCATTCAACGAAAAATACCGTGTCATCCGCATACTGAAGATGTGATATACAGATCTCATCCTTACCCACAAAATCCCTTTAAATATACATTTGACAACCGCTTCCTTCACAATTGCGTTTAATCCTTCTGCCGCTATAATAAATAAGAATGGAGATAACGGGTCTCCTTGCCTTACTCCCCTCTCCAAACCAAACTCTTTTGTCGGAGACCCATTTACCAAAATGGACATAGATGATGATCTCAAGCATGTCTCAACCCATGTACACCACTTGTTACCAAAGTTCATTCTTCTCATAATATCTATCAGAAACCTCCAATTAATACTATTATAAGCTTTTTCGAAATCAACCTTAAATATTATCATAACAATGTTGAGAAGAAGAAACAAAAACTAAGCCATTGACATTAAGTTGGTACCTACTCATGTCGTGGTCTTGCCTTTCTTCATGTGTGTTTTGCTCATCCATTGCGCAGTGTGTCATTTCAACCCTTCATATTCTTCGCAATCATCAAACACAAAGTTTTAAAAATGCGAAGTAAAATAAATCCAACAATTTGCTTAATTATGTATTGGCTTCGTTAAGCTACTTGAATATGTCGTAGACCTGGCTCCATAAATCGAGTCCACAAATGTAATATCTCTGCTTCGGATAACCTGGTGACCCTTCATATCCCGAAAGCTGTATCACATTTCATCTGAGCCGCTGCCTATGAATATACATTTCATGGATTCTCCGCAAACATCTTTCACTTTAACAAATGAGTCACAACCAAATACCTTCAAGTGTGCGAGACTAGTATCATTCCCTGGCCATTCCTCCTCTAGAATACGCAACCCTATCGGAACGTAGGGTGTGCGGTAAATTAAGTAGGCCGTACTAACTGAATCTGCCCATAACATCTTTGCAGCCTCTGCACGAAGCCCCATGCTCTCTGCTCTGAATGTTCGGCTCAATCTTTCAGCAACACCAAATTGTAGAGGTGTTTCCGAGACCATTTTCAGCATCACAATCCTGTTCTCGACACAAAACTTAATCGGTCAGCTACTATACTCTCCACCATTATCAAACTTTAAACACTTCACCTGAAGGTTTGCATTAAACCTACCGCAACTCCTACTGCAGTCTTCGATAACAGTATCATAGTAGCGGGATCCTTAGATTGATGTAATAAATGTAGGGCCATAGCCTCATGTATGAACTTGCTCCAACTTATGCAGTTTCCTTGTCTTCTCTGACATTATGAAAGAAAGCATCTTCTCCTTCCCTAAACCACCTGGCTTACAGATGTAGATATCTACCTTCCGTACATCTAAAACGTTACCTTTGGAAGCTAACATGTTCATACCAATCCTGCTCATATCACCAAGTCTATGGTGCTACAGAGCTGCACTACCACTGCCATCAATAATTGAGCCAATCTCCTCGGGGTGTACCTCAACCATATACAGGCTTTCACGTTTGTTCCCACGAGCTACCATCAAACTGCCTTTAGTAACCTTTCACTGTTGGTCTTTGAAGCCTACGTGGTAACCTTCCTCATTAAGCTGTCCAACTGAGATTAACCTTCTCTTTAGGCCTGGAAAGTACCTAACATCCTTCAGAGTTCAACTTGTACCAAAAGAAGTTTTGAGGACAACATCCCCAACGCCTGCAATGTCAAGAGTCTTGTCATCTGCTAAACGAACCTTACCAGAGCGTAGCTTGAACCTTTCTAACTCTTCCTTGCAATAGGTAGCATGTAACGATGCACCAGAATCCATAATACGATCCTCAACCGTATTCTCAACGCAACAAACTAATGCGTCATCAGAGTCTCCAGCTGCCATGTTAACCACCTTATCCCTAGAGACTACAAGCTTGGAACACTGATTCTGAAAGTGGCTCTTCTGGTTGCAATTACAACACGTGATATTCTGCCTGTACTTTATCTCTCCTATCTTCCATGATTTCGACTTGTTTCTGTCTCCGGCCCTCTGTCGTACCCGCTGCCCCTGTATCTGTCCTCTGCACTTAACAAATAATTCGTATATTCTCTAGATGTCTTCCGATGGATATCTTTAACAAAGAATCAAATCTCGAATCCATTTGAACGTTAGCTTAGTAGTTCTACACGAACCACTAACTACTGTAATAGTGCTTGACCAACTATAGGGCTACGAAGATAATAATAACAAAGCCTTCATACCTGTAGGTTTGGCTTCTGCCAAAGGCTCCTAAAGCTTCTTCTGATATAGAGAGTCTTCGATCCACATCTTCCAGAAACCGAAATCATAACCGTTATACTGTCGATATTTATCTTACTGTCTTCTGCCTTTGTTTATCGTAGCCTGGTTCTGATACAACTCTGTTAGGGTATATGACACTTGCACACACTTCTGTACAGATCTCTATACGGTATATAGCTCCTGCACACACCACTCGAACAAACAAAGAATACCAACAAGGCTTACGGAAGATAAATGCGGAATATAATCGACACAAGATATAACTTGGTATCCATGACTATGATAGTCGTGGCAGTCCACGGGATCAAACCAGATAGATATTATTAAGCTCTGAGCTAAACTGCTCAAGCTCGTGCCAAACTGCACGGCCGTGCCAAACTGCACGTGGTACAATACACACACACCCAGAACCAAGTTTACAATTAAAATAAGAGGGGTATTTATAAGTGTGAAACCCATCTTCAGTTTACTTATTCTACCGATGTGGGATTGGGTTTGCACCCAACAGAGTTCGAGCTCCAAAATACTTGGCTCGTGAACCTCACGAGCCTTATCGAGCTTCGATTAAATTACACCTTTTTCCGTTTGATATACATATATTTATTTAGTTTCATACAAATCAAGTCTAGCCGAGTTAGATTTTTTTTTTGAACGGCAAGCCGAGTTAGATATGCCGAGTATTTATCGAGTTCGAGCTTTAAATGTGAAAATAATCGAGCTCGAGTTTTAGGTGACAAGTCGAGCGTGAGCTCTAAATCTAAAACTCGATTGAGCTCGAGTCAAGTCTCGAGCGCAAGTTTTAGTATTCGAGTCAAGATCGAGTTTGACGATCCTCATTTCGATTCGGCTCGTTTACCCGTGGTCACCATAAACGATACAAACATACGACAAAAACTTCAATCTACGCCACCTCTTGATCCTCGAAAACAGATAAAATACAAGTCACGACAAACACTGAATCATTAAATTTCATGAACTTTATAAAAACTCGACATATAAAACACAAATTCAACCCGATAATACCACCGAAACATTTCCTGACACAATTCGTCACCTTGCCCAACCTGTTTCCATTACGCGGCACATCGTCACCATAGCCACCCCATGCAACTTTCCACTACGTGTCCATACATTATCAAGATAATACATAAACCACGTTTCAAACAACTTTTATTTTCATCGAAAACAATCATACCCACAAGGTCAAACCCATCAATAGTTTTCGTTACACTCTCAGTTTTGGTTTTAAGTTACGTGACTAGCACAACAGCCATACCAGGGGGCCGTACAAAGGTATTGTTAACTTTACTGACTGATGAAACTTATTACAGTCTAAAAAATTAGTCTGTATATTTTTTTTCTTAAAATAAGTGTTTGCTTTTCATTTTAACCGTTAAAAAACACATATTTTGTCTAATTGGTTGAAAAATGTGATGGTTCTACTTTAATACACTTTGCTACAAAAAAGTGAGATTTAGTGACTAAAAAACAGTCACCAAGTCTAAGCTTTTAGCGACACATTTTCAAGAAGTGTAGGAAAAGATTAGAGTTTTGGGTTTACATTCATGACATAGTGACACTTTCGGACTTTTAGTCACTTTTGAAATTCTAGTGACACGTTTTTGATATTTATCACTAATTACGATTTCTTTTTGGGTTGAACAGGTAGAAGATGTAACAACCAACAAAGAAGTCCAAGCAGTAGGTAAATACTCAGTCGAAGAGTACAACAGACTAATGGGTAACAAAGACAATGATGGACAGTTAATGTTTGTTAAAGTAGTTGAAGCTGAGAAACAAGTGGTATCAGGAATGAAATACTATCTAAAAATACAAGCTGTTAATAAAACAAGTGGAGAAGTTAAGGTTTTCGAAGCGGTTGTGGTTGTAAAACCGTGGCTAAGGAAGAAAGAGTTGGTTAAGTTCGCTCCGTCTCAGAAGACGATGACGATTTTGCAGCCAGTTTGGTGAAGGGATATGTAGCTTTGTAAAATGTGGACTTTGGTTTTGTTTGTTCGGTGTAGTTTTGGTAGCGTAATATGAGAGCTTAGTGAAATGTTTAATAAACCGGTAACAGGAACTTATTATAAGGTATCAATAATAGTCTTGTGTTTGCGTTTTTTTAAACTTGGTGTCTGATATTTTGGTCGACTAACTTACGGAGTTTGAGCAATCGTTTGAATCCCACCTCCTGAGGTTGACATGATCACTTCAGTTTTGTTAGTACTAAACATGATTTGAATCTGAACTTGTTTTGGCCACTCATATTGACTGTTATTGAGTACAAATACAGTATTGTTGTTGACAGTTAGTTTCCCTAGTAATTGAGAATGTTTTGGTCATTTACCCATGTTGAATCTGAAGAACACGAACTGAAGTTTATCATATAGATGGCAACAAAGGGCGAGATTAGTTACAAGATAATGCATACATAAGTTTAAGGGGATGGAATTAAAATGTTAGTAGTCGGCTAGTCGCCCTACTTATGTGCTGATTTGGCTTGTGTATTATCTCGAGATGACCTAACTAGAACTTATCGAATGGGTTAAAAGTCGCCCTACTGTAATGCTACAACCTCATTCCTCTTGCGCAGATGGGATAACTAGTCAAATTTGCTAGCAGATCAACCTTACCCATTTTGACCCATACTAATCTCGTCCTCTTATTTAGATAAGATGTTAAGATAACAAGTCAAATTCGGCTAGCACGTCAGCATTGCCCAGTTTGGCCCGTACAAAAGTTTACAATCTCAACTCGGTTCCATTGACCCCTAACCAACATGCCTGACCCGGCCAACTTTCCACTTCTGCATGCTCATTAGGTAGTCGAATACTCAAATTGCAGAGACAGACATGCGTAGTCATACTCAAGGAGGTCTTAAATGGGAATCTTAGAAGCCAAACAGGATCACCACAATGCATAATATCAGAAAACACAGATGACTCACAATCTCACACATCACTAGTGAAATATTAATAGTAAATATTGTAATCAACAACAACCGTTTCTCACGATAGTTTACACAAATTTCAAATTCCAAAATAAACTTTTTAAAATAGCAAATATTAATAACGTTAATCATGTTTCTCAGGCCCTTTTCTTTTTGTTGGCATTAGCAATGATGTTTCTCAGGTCCTTTTCCCTAGCAAAGATTCCATGACCATATGTCGAAGATATAAGCTCCACAAGCAACGGAAACTGTAATGTCACGAACGAAGCAATTGGTAGGCATGCTAGTGCAGCTATTGGAATCAGAATCCATGGCTTTCCTTGTCCAAACATAATATACAATGCTGCACTAAAGGCTATCATCATGGATGTCACCGACACAAATAGCATCACAAGACCAATTATTAATCTCTTGGGCAACTTGTAAAGAAAGTCCTCATCTGCGTAACGTGCTGTGAGAATGGATAGAAACAACAACAAGGAAGTGGTGGATGTGAACAACGAGATTGCATCCGAGATTGCAAAGATGATTAAGCTTGCTTTCGTTTCATAAATTGGCTTCCCAGTGGCACTATCATTTCCACCAGGTACAGTAATTGCAGCCGCAAAAACTATTGTGATGATGAGAGCCGCCGTGATTGTATATGAATCGGCTGTCTTTTTCATCCACTCTTCCCCATCCTTTCTCAGCTTCTCGTGCTCTCTTCTAAATACCATAATTGGTGTTTCTTTATTTTTGTTCAGTTCTCGTGTTAGTGTTGGTGGCACCACTTTTTTCACTTCCTGTAGTTCAAATTATATTCAACCAAGTAAATAAAACTAAATATTGGAAATCCTCTATTACTAATTTATTGCTCGTTTTATGGTAATGAGTATTGAGAAATACTTTCCACTGATGTTGTCGAGTGTAAAGTACATTAAGAAACCTTGTGCTTTAATCTAGAGAAACAAGCTCACCTCAAACCACTGTAACTCTTGTTGCATCTGAAGAGCTGCACCGGAAGCGGCATTAAGTTTGTGTATAGGTGCCAAACGTCCAGCCAAGTGCAATATATTATTAGCATCAATGTCATTCACCATCGTAAAGTCGGATATGGCATCACGTTTATGATTCATAATGAAGATGTAAACCTTTTCGCTTCGGTTCAAGACTGTTAATTGATATATATTATGCCCGTCTTTCCCTGAATTATATAATCCCCGAAAATATGTGGTCAGCACATCTATTGCTTCATCGGTGTTGTTTTCCACAGCTAAACAAAATGGAGGGCTAAAAAGACGTTGAATATCACTTGATGTATTTCTTCTATCAACTTCCTCGCATATACGCCTGAGTAGCTTAATAGTTGTATTGTGTTTTACTTTGTCGTCCTTGAGGTGCTTAACATGCGGTACTGTGTTTAATCAAATAGTAAACATTGTTTTAAAATTCAAAGTTAAAAAAATAATAATAATGAAATTTAAAGAGCAAGTTGACAGCAAGTCTTCAGTTCATTGTTTTTTATTATGGGTTTTGCTAACTTCTGCCTACTGGGTAGAGGTTAATGTGTAATTAATAAACACAAATTTTCATAATTAACGTGAAAATGCATTAAATAAACTTGTAAATTAATATATTTGAACATGTATTTAATGAAATTTCTGGTTAATTGAGAAATATTGTGTTTATTAACTACACCTTAACCTCTACAAAGTGATAGAGGTTAGCAAAACCCTTTTATTATTACATGTTCAAGTAAATGCCCTTCAAAGTTAATTTAATAATAAATACTCATTTAGTGATCCGTCGATAACTGCCATTACCGACGGATTACCAACACATTTGGCTATCGGTGTAGCCCATTTTCCCTGTAATGAGTTCTTTCGCTGTCATAAGATCTATGTTTTTAAGATAGACTAGTTTGGTGAAAGCTTGTGGCTTACCATGCAGCAGTGTTTGTTTTCCAAAATTTGACACCAAATCCACCAGATGCTGCATTAAAAAAAATCAGGTATGATTTGGACAATAAGATAAAAAGATGATAAAAGAGATGTACATACATAACATTAAGTTAAAATGTTTCTTACTATAAACAGATCACTCGTAATATGCATGGTTGAGTTTTATTAGATTTTAGGAAACATAAACTTCGTATATAGCATACCATCGTGGAGGCACCTCCTCTTGGGTGTCTCTTGGTTCTCCACGACTGCCGTATTAGTACCACCCAAGCTGTTATTCTCGATGTCTGCCGTACTATCGGTACCACCCAAGCTGTTATTCTCGATATCTGCCGTATCAGTACTACCCAAGCTGTTATGCTCGATTGGTACATCTTCAATACAAATGGTGTAAGCTTTAATTAGTTATCTAGAAATAGATAAAACATCGACCAAAACCAGTTGATAAATTGATTTTGAGTTATACAAGTTGGATCAAAATTTAAGTCTGTATTTGAAATAATTTATCATGATCCCCGATTAGTTATTGGGGCTTAGTCGATAAATTATGATTAGAAAGACATACGGCGGTAAACAAATCTTTGGTACAAGTTGTAATGTGTTCCACTATAAAATAAGTCTGGCTTCCTGATGATCCTCAGTAGTGGGGTGTCATCTTTGCCAAACACTTGTGCTGCCATTCTCGGGTAGTTGTTGATCAACTCATATGCTACATCTGTGATCAAATAGCCCCGTAAGATGATATCTAAAATTCCTTAATAATTGTCATCTTAGCCATACTAACTAAATCTAACATATCAGTTTCAATGTCGCGAGGTTCATTATTTTTGAAAGGGTTGGTACGTCATACGTTAAGCAGCGAGAGGTTAAGTTATCGATTTTTTTTAGTATATTTTTACATCTTCGCTAAAATTGAAAAAAGGTTTAAAAAGCGTGTCATAGACCAAATTAATTCCGTAGTCAATTACTTGACCCAAAAGCTCTGGAGCGGACTTGCCTCTTAAGAATGTGTCAAATTCGTCTTTATAACTTTGCATTTGCTTGAACAAATAACGAAAGGTTTTTATCGATGGAATCATAAGAGCGCAATGGATCGGTAAACCAACGAGATCATCAGGAATGAATAAACATTTTGGGTTAGAGCCCAACATTATCTTCAAAGCTTCTGTGTTGCCATAAATTGCAGCATGGTGCACCGGGTGACATCCAGCAGATTCTACAATTGTTAAAAGTAACTCGCTGTTTATCCCCATTACGATGTCCCTAACAACCTCATTATCTTTAAATTCACCGACAGCATAGTGGAGTGCTGTATAGCCGAAATCATCTAATTCAGAAGTCCATGTAACTTCTTCTGTATTATTATAAACGATTTCTCGGGCTTTCCCCCAGTCATCCTTCCGAATAGCTTTGAGTAGTCTGTTCTTTACTGTGTTACCTGAAGAAACAATGAGGAGACATATAATATTTATTATATGGGGGTGGGCGGTGTTTGTGGTGGTATTTATGAGGTGACATATAATTATCTCTATAAACAATAACCGACACTGTGTTTTCAAGTGTGTTTTGAAGAAGCGAAAAATTTCGCAGTAACCGGTTGGAATTTGTGTTGTCTCAAAATATCCCTGACAAACACATTTATTCAAAATACCC
>BQNB010029644.1:0-54143 GCA_026074375.1 Tanacetum coccineum
TTCTATTCTTTTGGCATTTTTATGGCTTTTATTTGGCAAAATCCCGGGTAATTTAATGTACAATTAAGCAAATATCAAAATGCTTCGAACCTTGGAGGTTTGGTTCACCCCTTAGAACTGTGTGTAGAGTGGTAGAAGTGAGTGATGCTGAATGAGCCGGGGGAGGGCTCTATTTATAGGCTTCAAAATGTTTACGGCGTAACCCTTGTGAGATGTTACGCCATAATCTTGCTACGTAAGCTTCCAATCTTCTAGGTATAAAATGATGTTACGGCATATCCTTATTGCCTATGTTACGCTGTAATGCTGACTCAGATAAATCATCTCTTGTAAATTTGAATGTTGTGGCGTAAAGTAGGAGAGGCTTTACGCCGTAAAGGGTGTGATGACTCATTTCTTTGTTGGAGTATGTTACAGCGTAATCCTTCGAGGGTGTTACGCCGTAAACTGCCTCAGACTCTTTACTTTTGTGCATTTCATGTCCAAATCCCTTGTCTTCTGCTAAAATGCTAACTTGGTCCCTGGAAACTAATAATAAACAATTAAGTAACTTTTTCAGGCATTAATAACATATTTGTAAGCATTTTTATAGGGTATTTGATATTAAAATGTATTAACTATTTGATGTTATCAACATCGATGACTTTTATGACCCCAACCAACGCGGGGAAGGTAGAAATAATGAAATACGAGAAAGATCATTAATAACTTACATGAGGAATGGTTCAAAGGAACGTCTGATGACGAAGACGACAATGAAGGGATAATTGATTATCTCGAACCAACGTCATATGAGGGGTTCATTGATTTAGATGATGAGGAATATAATAAAAGATGATGTAGGCTTCTGGGGATGCCATACATAGAACCACCTCTAATCATAATTGAATAAGTAAAAATTACCCGATATAGTCTGGGACTAGGAGAGGTTTACAGAAAACTAGAAGTTTCAAATACAGAAGAATTACCTCGGACTAGGAGAAATATTGCTACTATAAGGAGAAATATCATGGATGAGGTTTTTGAAAGTTTTGAAGACGGAACGTAGAATGGGCATGAGTCTAACTTAAAGACTCTTTAATAAACAAAAGTGCTTGTCGGGAGGAAACCCGTCATTTATTTGTGATCACAGGGGATAAAGAGTTTTGCTCGAAGTTGAAATAATCTAAAGATTTATGCCAAATTTCAAATATTGAAGCAATGCTCTTCCTAATTCTACTCTTTCTTTTTATTTCATTTCCTTAATGTACAATAGGGACATTGTACAATTCAAGTGGGGTGATGGGAGTAGAATTAATACTTGACGTATGTTTTGCCTTCGATTTTCTAGTTTTCTTTGAAAATTATGCCAATTTTAAAATTTTTGACATGTTTTTCTTAAATAACTAGAATTAATCTTTGCCGAATGCACATGGCCCTTTATTAATACTTGGTGAGATTTTAGCCTAATATTCCATTTCCATCATATTATTCAAAAATCCACCAAAATATTAAGTGTGTCAGTAGTATTGTAGACTTTAGAACTTGGCATGTACATCATTTCGAGACCTAATTAATTAGCAGGAAAAGATAATTCAAGAAGGTAACATTTAGGAATTCACCTAAATAGCCTATACATGTGTGTTTACCGACTTGTTAAACTAACTTGTCGAACTCCCATGATAAACCCTTTTGTTGCACTAATTATTAGTGCAAGATACCCCTAGATCACCCATGTTGAGCCAATCTATGTTTTCACCCTACTCTATATGTTTCGTTTTACCATTTCACCTTTGCCTACCTTGTAGTCTGTAAATATCTATGTGTTGAAATTACTGGCTACCTAAGTCCATGGTTCAGGAAAATGAAGTTCGAAGATTGGTTCTTGATTGATTACATATTATTGATCATATGAAGACCCCCTGAATCTATCACTTTTGATACTGTTTATCTCAAGTGGGGATGTATTATTGTGTACCGGAGAAATGTAAAAAAAATATAAATAAAAAGTGATGCAACTATAAGCCACTTTAGTGTATAACTCCTGATGTTGGTTACGTGTTATAAAACCAACAAATATAGAGGTGGTGCAACTATAAGCCACCTAGTGTTTTGGAGGATGGTGCAACTATAATCCATCCGATGAGTGAAGAATGGGTTAGCACGCTTCGCAACATCTCATTATTAGCTAACCCATCATGACGATATGATTAGATTTTCGCACCAAAGGACTTGGACTATGGGTGGACAGTAGCTGGTAATGGATACCTTAGACTTTTACTTGACTATTCATTTTGTTTTTTATATTAACAACCATTAAATGTGTATCCTATATCTATCCTAACCCCTTTATCACCCTTTAAAACCATATTACCCTTGTTGCCTTTAAGAATTATTTAGACCCTAATTCTAACTGGTGCAGATTTGTATACTTTCCAAGCTTATGATAGAATACATGCTATGACTGTGCAATTGAGCGATCACCCCGAAATTGAAACACTTAGACTAGTGGAGAGTTGAGTGACTTTTTATCCCCTTTTCATGAGGTGTTCGGCTTTGATGGTTTCTAGCATAAGTGTTTTATAGATTCATTTCTTGGAATTATATCCGAGAAATCTTTTTATGAAATGTTCTAACAGGTTATACTTGAGGACAAGCAGAAGTCAAGTGGGGGGATATTTGATAACATCAAATATTTAATACTTTTTAGTGTCAAATTACCCCTTATATTACCTGCAAATGTTTCACTAATACTCGAAAACAAGATATTTTCTATCATTTTGTAGTTTTCAGATGAAATACAGGAAAATGACAAGAAACAAGGGAAAAAGGACTTAAAGTGCAATTATTCAAGTTTGTTACGGCGTAACACCATAAATGGTTACACCGTAACATAAATTAAGCAAGTACGAAGATCAAGGACGACTTTACGGCGTAACACCATAACTGGTTACGCCGTAATAAGTGCTTAATTATGGAATACCGTGTATGAAGGTTACGGTGTAACACGTTTATTGGTTACACCGTAACAGGTTCGAAACTTATAAATAGAGGCCTCATTTAGCTATTTCGATATCACTTCCTCCACAGCCAATTGGAGAGGCAACAAAGGCTTACAACCTTCAAAGAATTCCACCTGGAGTCCAAGGGAGATCACACTTTACTTACTTTTTGTATTTAATCGTTCAAATACGAATACTATAAGTGAGCTTTCAATCTATGATTACTTCTATTTCTTGCTGTGTTTCCATTACCATGAGCGGCTAAGCACTTAAAGTTCTTGTCTAGTTATGTAGTTACTATTGTTATGATGTTTGTTTCCTGTTAGATTATGGTTTCATTAGATATTCCTTGACTATCGTGTAACCCTAGGTTTTGAGGGTTTTTGGGTGGTTTGGATCTTGCTTGACCTATTATTAGTTTACCAATTCAATATGGGATCAATCGGGTACTAGGGAGGATTTGATACTCCATCCCTAGTGTAAGAACTAACCGGTCTCCGCCCTTATCACTTAATATACTTAAAAAGCATAGGAACTCTTTCAGAGGGGGTTAATAATCTGTATAGGTTATTAGATAAGTTTTGGGAATAGTTTGAATTAATCACTGCAACCGGGATAACCTACCTCCTATACGATTTGGACTGATTCAAAATCGCAGGGATTATAGGATAGACTAAATATACCTATTCAAGTCTATCGACCTTATAAACCACTAATGAAACCATAGCTTAACATTGCACAGGAAAACATATTCATAACAGTAGTAATGAAGTGACTAGGTTAGCATGTTTTCTCTCCTGATATCTCTAAACTCTTTTTATTTCAATATTTTATTTATTTGCATTTTTAATTCATTTCAAATCAAAAACCTATTTTAAAAACGTGACATTTCAAGTTGAAACTAATTGTAACTTAGCTCTTGGGACGACCTCGAATTTACCATTCTGTACTACCTACGATCGGGTTCTCTGCCCGTTAGTGCATTGTCAGGTAGATCGAGTTTTATAAATTTAAAACTTGAATAAAATATATTTAAAAATAAATACGCATCAATTATGTACCTTGGTCTGTATAAAATGTTGTTTTCTCTTCGTCGTCCTGAGCCATCTGTACCTGGTGGTATCCTTTATATGCATCTAGAAAGCATTTGTATCGGCAGCCTACCACTGATTCTATTTTTCCATCCATATCCGAAAGAGGGTAATAATCCTTCGGACATGCCGAGTTAAGATTTTTGAAGTCTATGCACATCCTCCAGCTTCCATCGCTTTTCTTCACTAGAAACGGGTTTGATATCCATGTAGGGTATTTCACTTGTCGAACTATTCCTGCCTTTACCTACTCCTTGACTTCCTTGATCACCACATGGGTACTGTCGGACGCCAAGACCCTTCTTTTTTACGCAACAGGCTCTATTGAGGGGTTGACATTGAGAGTGTGCTCTATGAATCTGTTTTGAATGACTCGGATGCTTCTCCCTTGGGTAACTCTGTGCTAGCGAATGCTTCTTCTGACCTTACGAAATCATCCAGCCTAGTCATCATTTCGTCCACTGTCTTCGGTACTTTGTCATAGTGCCGCTTAGCCAATTCTAGGCACTTGTGAGCATCCATGAACGATGATATCTTCATGACCTCCGGGATGCCTGTGATAAAACCTGTTTCTACGATCCATCTTTCCTTGAATGCGACAAGGGTTTCATTTTCCTTTCTTACTATCTTAGTTATCTCTGATGGGTCCTTGAAGCATGCCCTTCTCGTCGAAAACCTAGTTATAAACTACTGCCTGAGTTCTACCCATCCGTCGATGCTACCTCCTGAGAGGTTCTTGAACCATCCTCTCGCACTCCCATCCAGGGTTTGTTGGAACATACGGCACCATACCGGCATGGGCCATTCACCCGAGTTTGCCACGGACGAGAACCGGCTAAGATGGTCTTCTGGATTGGTTGTTCTATCATATAACTTTAAAGGTCTCTTTAGATCAGCGTCCACGATCTCTTTCCCTGTTACAACCGTTCGGACCCTTGTCCAGTCTTCCCCATCATCAAAACTTTGGTGTATCGGTGATACAATGCCCTGACTATTATGCTCCTTCACTAGTGACCTAAGGGCTGATAGATGTCATTCGATCTGCTCCCTAGCGAAAGGAGTGACCCTGACCAAGGGGGTTTCGACAGTATCTTCGGGGGCTCCACTAGAAGTGACTCTAACAATATTTCTAGAGATCCCACTAGGCGTGGCTTCGATATCATCCCTGGGAGTTCCCCTGAGTGACCCACCCGTCATTCGAATGCTCCGGTAGATTGAATAAAGGGTCCTACGGATGGCGCTAATTTGTTAAGGTAAATCTTCACACCCTGGATATGTCCCTCGAACCTCTAGAGCCGTAGTCCTTTGGGTTCCTGTAGGGTATGAGACAGACGCGTTAGCCTCTTCTTGAGGGGTGTCCCAAGACCAAGCTCCGGCGTAAGAATGAGTAAAAAATACCTATATGTTTATATAAGTAAATGTAGTTGAGAGTGCAGTTAATGCTACCTGTATGTGAATAAATGAGAGGTATTTATACCCGTTTGAGGAACAATGTCGAAGTACTATCCTTGCACTATAGAGCATGGAGCCTTAAGCTATACCTAGGGTTCTTGTCAGGTGTCAGATGTACTTTACGGACATAATCCCGAGAAATCGGGGATCAAGTAGTATGTGGACTGCCTTCCGGGTATGCCTTCCGGATACGTCTTCCGAGTACGCCTTTCGGGTACGTCCGTCGTCATGTCCCCCCAGTATCATGTGATCAGCTATTGGGTGGTCGCATGATACTGAATTTGTTCCAGCTGTTCCCAGTATGTGTACTTTATGGTTTTTTTTGGGAGGGAGGGGGTGCCGATAGGTAAACGTGTTGTGCCTTTCTTACTATCTTAGTTATCTCTGATGGGTCCTTGAAGCATGCCCTTCTCGTCGAAAACCTAGTTATAAACTACTGCCTGAGTTCTACTGTCGGTAACCTTAAATCACTTTCACTTAATTATGATGAACAAGAAAATAAGATGAGAGAAAATAAGAAGAAATTTAGAGAGAAGTTAGAGAGAGAAAGGAGATGGATGATTACTTGCAAAATTACAATGTGAGAATTAACAAGAACCAACCCCCTCTCCATACTTGGAGAGGGGTATTTAACTTAATAACCAGAGGCTTTCATGCTTGGGGAGATTTCTACGGTCCTTGCTCGGGATTACTTGGGCTTTCGCCCGATACACGTGACCGGTTAGATTACAATTAAGAGCCCGTTTACCCGTGTAGCCTATTACAACGTATATTAATTTAGTGACCGAGACCTAATATAATTATGAACGAACTTCCATTGTTCGACTCAATATTTTGAGGCTAACAATCTCCCCCGAAGTGAGTTCATTGTGACACTCCTTCATGAGATCAATGAGATTGCTTTTGTCGTTAAGATCTTGTGGTCCTTCGCTCTCATTGAATTCGTTGTAGGCTTGTTCCTTCATGCTTTGTGATCTTTGATCTTGAGTCTTTGTCATTGTCTTTCGACTTCGTCTTTGATTTCGAGATCTTTAAATCTTTTCCTTGCTTGTCTTGATCATCTTTGCCACCTTGCGATCTTGTGTCTTGACCAACATGCTCATACTTTGCATCATCTTGAAAGCTTGCTAACAATCTCCCTTGATAGACTTGATATCTTTGAAGGAAGATCTTGTATATCAGAGTTTGTGCGGAAGTCTTTGTCTTTAATTCTTGAGCTTTCATGATTCTTGAATCTTGATGCTTATAGTATGTTTTTGTAGTTTGAGCATGAGCATGTTGGTAATGATCTGACTCCACTGGAATGAGGCATCACCATCTCCATCTTTATGTATCCTGAAATAAAACAGTTAGCAATAAAGCGTGTGGACGAATATGGCTTTGTCATTCGGTCTGCGGAAAAAAATCTGGTTTAAATTAACCTTCGGTTCCGTAGGACCGTTTTACAGTATAAATACTGTACCTGTGATCAGGTAGATTCAAAGAATCTCCTTGACAGGGTTTCCAGCTCAAAGCGTAGGGTCTTCTAACACAGATGTATTAGATTTACCATGCTTGCTTGTTCTCATTACCGGAACGTCTCAAAGCAGACAACACGGTAAGAGTGAATCAGATAAGTGTACTATGCTTTCTGATAAGACCGTCAATTCATTCCCTGGAACAAGTTTTGATTCACATTTAATCGCAACCATCGTTTTCATTCTAGTTACACAAGTTTGATTCATATAGAATCTCGCAAGTCACGCTACCAAAAGCTTGTTTTGAATGCTGCTGGGCTAAGCATGATTATCCATCTTCATGTGTGAAGTACATAAGTATCCACGGATGTTCTAACAAAATCACAAGATAAAGCGAATGACTCTAGTTAACAGCTTTGTGAACTAATGATGTTCAACAAGTGTTTGTCATGGAATGTGTCCTAATGAGATTTATTTAATGATCTCTTGGCTCTAGACTCGATTAGTGCATTTTGGTTTTTTTTAGTAATCGGAGACTGGAGCAGATTGTCACCTATTCAATATTAACTAACTCAGAGTGAGAGAGTCAATAGAAGTCGTGTGTATCTCCGTGACAAATGAGACAAGTTTCTTATTTGAGTGAAACACCGAATGGCTGGGACAAGCGGGTTGTGCATTGCCATCACTGGGTCCTTGATGTCGGTCTTCAATGTCACCAACAACATTGTGAATTCTGACATCAAGTATGACCCGGTTTTTGCCTTAAGTTGTGTGGAGGGCTTCATCTTTCACCCTTTATCCATACATTTCTTTTTAATTTTCAACCCATTCAAAAACTAACACCTTGTTGTGGATTATTCAGTGTTTAGACAATCTTAGTCGCATTCTCCCTTATACACATCTCTCCACTCATACCTAAGGACGCTATTTCAAACTATGGAGTATTAATTCACTCAAGATGAAGTGATTGTTGATGCCCCTTGGGTAAATCCCTACTCCGGTTCTGGTTGGATCATAGGGCAAATACCTAACCTTACCACCTTATGACTTCAGAATCGTCGTGAAATAAGATGTTGTAGGGTATGATATCGTAACTATAAAACCTTTTTCCAATAGCACTTTGAGTCTTTTAGATCATATTTTAATTACATTTCTCCCCTTATTTTAAATTATAAGTCACTTAGATTTTGAAATATTGTGTGATTAAAATTTGTCTTGAAAAGGCCATGGTGAAAAACGTTTAAGCTTAGCATGAATTAATTTGAGGAACTGTGTCATCTTGCACCCTCCTCAATTTTACATATGTTTGACATAAACCAATAAAAGATATCGAAGTTGTAAAATCGATATAAAATTGAGGTTGAACACTTAGTCGTCTTATAACTATCATTCTATTGAATTGTCATTATATCTTGTTGTTATTAAGAGACTTTTTGGGAATGGTTTGAATACATAAGAATGGTCGTGAGATGATGTATCCAAACACATTAAAACTATGTTTTTTCGAAAAACTCCCCCTTTGAAAGATGAGTGTTTGAACAACAATTTGAAAGATTTATGAATTGATCAGTGAGCAAATTCTTGAAAAATTGTGTTCAACAATTGAAAAACATCAATGTTAGAAAACTTCTCTTCCAACTCTAAGGGTAAGCGCACTTATGCGTACACTGTTCCTTTTTCTTGAGCTTAAAACTTTGAATGTCATGTAAGAACAGCTCAAGACCGAGAAAAGGAGAATTTCTCGGTTGTTAGGATAAGTTCTCCTTTATAAGATAAACTTTCCTTAATTTGAAGTCCGGGTTACGTAATTATATTTGCACATAAGCCATTAAGAAAACTAGAATGACATTGTTTTAAAAGCATTTGAAACTCCTGTTCGAACTTCATTTACCAATGATGCCCGTGTCGATATTAATATCAAACATTTTCTAGTTACGTAAATGTTATCGATTCCAAGAGACATGTCGAGAAGAATATTTTTTGAAACATTTTCTGATTTTTTTATTTTGTATTTTCTTTTTGAAATTTTATATTTTTTTTTATTTTTCTCTTTTGAAATTTTATATACATGTTGATGTTTGATGAAGTATCAAGCAGATCTTTTGTCCAAAAACCACCATTTCAGCTGGATCAAAACATCTCAAAACCAAATTCAGCCTGAAAGATACTGAAACTTTCTTCGGAAGGGCTTTTAGTAAAACATGTCAGCCAATGTATTATTCAGTTCTGACAAAGTACAATTCAATTATACCGTTTTCAACCTGTTCCTTGATAAAGAGATACCGAGTTATAGGATAAGCTTTGGTACGGGAGTGCCTGCAACTGGGTTTCATGTAAATTCTAGTCTGACCTGAGAATCGCAATACAACGGGATTTTGTTGTAGTTGGAACCATAATCCCTATGGAGCTGTTCCGCATCCAACATTACATTAGCACAACTTTCAGATAACGCCACGTATACAGCACTCTTCGATTGACATAGGCAGTACAGTCCTATGCTTCTTTGACATCTAAGCTGACCTAAACTTATCACCTAGGAACTGTATTCCTCCAGAAGTGCTTTTGCGAGTATCAACGCAACCGGCATGATCGGCATCTGAAAAAGCTGTTAGTTCAAAGCCAGAACCCTTCGGATACCAGAGTCCCATGTGAAATGGTAACCTCATAAGTATATCGATTAGGATCCTCTTATTAAACCTCTATTGAGGTGTTTTTCATTCGGATCAATGCTTGATAACTAGCACAATAACATACAACTTGCACGATATATGGTCCTTCTAGATGTCAGATACATGAGTGACCCGATTTTGCTACGATAGTCAGTTTGGTCTACGGGTTCACCACTCAAGTCTGCATCTAATTTAGGTTTCGTAGCCATTGGTGTACCAATGCTTTGTCCTTTTTCCATACCATGTTTTTTCAGAATCTCTAAAGTATATTTGGCCTGATTGATAAAAATACCGTGTGGGGATTGGTGGATCTGAAGTCCTAAAAAGAATTTCATTTCCCCCATTAAGGACATCTCAAATCTACCGTGCATTAATTTTTCAAAACGTTTTGAAAATTTAGGGTTTGTGGAACCAAAAATAATGTCATCAACGTAAATTTGCACAAGTAGAATGTCCTCCCCGTATTTTATCATGAATAGGGTCGGGTCAATGATACCTTTAGTAAAACCTTTAGAAATCAGGAATTTTGAGAGTTCATCATACCAGGCTCTCGGAGCTTGTTTTAATCCATATAGAGCTTTCCTTAGACGGTAAACTTTGTCTGGATGATCAGGATCAACGAATCCGTCTGGTTGTGCAACATAAACCTCCTCCTTCAATGGACCATTAAGAAATGCCGTTTTCACGTCCATCTGATAAATTGGAAAAGACTTGTGTGCAGCATATGCGACAAAAATCCTGACAGCCTCCAAGCGAGCAACTGGAGCAAATGATTCTTCGAAATCAATACCCTCTTCCTGAGCATAACCCTTTGCTACAAGTCGTAGCCTTTGTTTCGAAGTACAGTTTGGGTCTTCATCTTGTTGTTTTTTTCCATAACCAACTTTAGCTTGATTACGTGATGCCAAACAGTTTGTCAATGAGTTCCCAGCCTTGTAGTCTGTCAAACTGATTAAGTTCACCTGCAATTGCTTCTAGCTATCTAAGCCAGAATCAGCCATTGCCTCCTTAAATTTTTTTCGTTCAACAATACTCACACACGGTAAGTGCGGAACATACACATTTCAGGATCGGTTGAAAGTTGTCGTCTTGTTTGCACATTGGCTTTGATGGATTTCCCCACGAAACTTGGAGTTAATGGGTGATCTTTTTGTCCATCGTATTCAGAATCTTTAGGTTGAATTGAAGGTATGGCACATTTGAATTAACCAATATTGTGTGTAGGAAGACTCAGCAATTTCTGTACCGGGTGTAACAGAAAGGATTGGTAAATTCTGCTTGATGATCATTGTTTTCCCAGCTTAGCATTGTAGAGTTGATGGATTCTTATGAAGGTTGAATATTCGTTAAGGGGTGTGTCCTGTGAAGCACAAATTATAGTGGGAGAAGAAGTAACTTGTTGACAACGAGAATCACCATCATGAAAAATTCATCGTACAAAGGACCAAAAGAATAAGATCCAACTCCTGTTGTGATGGAACTGTTGTGATCGTGCGAAGGAGGAAACATTTTGTGTTCTGGTGGCGGGGTCTAGGGTTGTCTTAATCTGAACCAGCTTTTTGTCGATTTGGGGAACGAGCCTGAAGTGGTATTGTGCAAAAGACGTCTCTGACATCTCTTTGATTTCATAAAATCTGAGATGGAATGGATTCAATATCTAACCTCTGATTCTCTTGTTGTAGACAACAATATCCCTTGACCTTAGTGGAGTATCCCTACCAAAATGCACGTATCACCTTTTTCTTTCATCTTATCTAAGGTTTTCAACCATCTCTGTTTAATAACAAGTGCAAACCAAAGATGTGAAGGCGTTTAAATTGAGGTTTTCCCTGTCATTAATTATTGATATGCCGTTTTCCTCATAGTTTGGGAATGAAGATTGATCTGTTTGAGTATAGCATGCGTTTGCGAATGCTTCAGCCACAAAAGAATAAAGAAAGTTTAGAAGCTGGAAAGCAATCGTTTCGGGCAGCCTCAACGTAGAGTGCGGTTTCGTCTTACGACAACGCCGTTCTGTTCAGTGTTACGAGGAGTAGAAGATTGATCACAAGTCCATTCTTCTTTAAAGAAAGCATTAGTTACTTGTTTAACGAACTCCAGGCCTCTGTCAGTGCGAACAGATATTTACTGGGCTTGAAGATTTCGTTGGATCATCGTGAGAAAGTCTTTTAAAAACTTCTCTGGTGTTTCATGCCTTGTAACGTAGGAAAAGTGTCCAAGTATAATCTTTAGTATTCATCGACAATTAAACCAAAATATATTTCCTCCCATATGATGCAGATCCACCCTGCATTGGACCACAAAAGTCCATGTGAAGCAAATTCAACCGACCTTATTGAACTTGAACAGTCTTGACTTGAATGAGCTTTCGTTAGCTTTTACTACTCACAAGAGGAACATAGTTTGATCCTTTGACAATACTTCCAGTTTTGGTAAACCAATCACAATAATTTTCTTTGAAAGCAAGTTGCTGAAAGTCAAAGTTGAGATTAGAAAGTCTTCGATGCCAATAACTGTGCTTGAGATGGTGTAGAGCTTTAGCCATGAGAACAGATTGGAGTTGATGAGGTTTTTCTTGAAGGGTTATTGTGAATAGAGATCAGATCCACATTACCGGATAGTAATGTCGAATTCCTGAAGATCTCTAACAAAACATGTAATTTTAAATGGCAACCTCCAATCCGCATCACAGAATTGACCAACTGAGAAAAGATTGTGATTGAGACCTTCGACGTAGTAAACTCTTTTGATCGTGATATTTACTTGAACCAAATCTCCATAACCAAGAATAGGAGCAAATTGATCATTGCCAAAATGAACAGTACCCAAGTATTTCTCAACAAAATTGCACAGCAGTGCACATGCCCGTTCATATGCTTGGAGCAGTCCAGACGACGAGACAATGAACACGGATGATTTTTACAACTGCAAGAGAAGTAGAGGACTATGGAACACATGACAAATTGGATCCTAATAGTGTTGTGATTTTCAAGACATGTAGTTATCCTAGAAGTATATCTATGGCAAAACTAACTCTATTAGGCACACTTTCAATCCTAACTTTAGGTACCCATTTTCTTTTGTGTCTTAGGAACCCATTTCTTCTGTGTTTTTAGGGACCCATTTTATGTTGATGGGCATTGTTTGTGCTATCCACGCTTTTCACACGCCTTACTCGATTCTTATATAGCATCCAATAGTAACTCTGGTTTCCAAAAGTGAATTCTGATGCAACTGTTTTCCTTATGGGTGTTCAACAGATTTGTTCGCTTGACTTTTTAGGTTTCCTAGTACTAATAGGCACAGACATTAGGCCTTCTTAGTTCATACATACACGTCATTCAAGAATTTAGAAACACAAGCATCATGATTAGAATTAAACACACATTTTCCACAAGTAGCACAAACAGCATTAACATTACACGCAGTTACAGACTTTGTTTTATTAGAAATACTAGAAATCCTAGGGTGGTCTTCTACTTCAGTCTTCTTAAGCTTCGCATGACTAGTGGTATGGCACGACCTTATCTTCGCAGAGAGCGCGTTGCTCCTATGCTGTGGTCTGCTAACATTAGTTTTGTGAGCTACTCCTGTAGATGTAGAAAGCGCGAGGAGTTAGTTAATCCTAAATGTCTGATTCAACTGTGGTGCTCCTAGTTTATGTGGTACTACGTTGCAAAGCGATACATGCCTGGCTTAATCACATTTTGTGTTTTCTTACACTTCATTGCTGTCTTTAGGTAAAAACGGAGAGTGACTGGATTTTGATAAACCCTCTAGACTCAATTATTTTTTGAACCAGACTTTTTTCTTTGCGAAAAATATTTTCTCTCAAGAGAGTCGAAAAGGAGCCGGTTTTCCTAAAACTGATGGTTTTGGAATCCATTGAGCATTTGGTTGTCGAACAACAGATGGTTTATCAAACTTAGTGTCTACATAATTTCCCTTGCATTTTTTCAACTAGTTTTTTTCAACTCACATTAATTCCATGTTCTTGACTGGCATTTGAGCTTTCAAATCATTGTATTCAACATATTGTCACGTTCTTTCGAATACATTGGACGCCCTTGTCTTTTCCAGACTGTGGTCATTCTTACACAGTGTACTTGACATTTCTTGTAAATGCGAATTCAAGAGAAATTTGAGTGTTTTTCTAATCTAGCAAAACGCTGTAAAAGCTCAGTGTAAATCTCTTTACTTACAAAATCAGTTTGTTCAGAAAGCTTTTGTGCAAGACAGTCACATTCCATGACTTTATGAAGATATAAGCATTGTAATTCAGTGATCTCATCTAAATCAGATGAAGTTAGCAAATAAGAACACATAACATCTTTTGACACACATTCTTGCAAAAGCCATATCAAACAATGTTGGAAAATTCTGCCTTATCAGATTCAAGTTCATCAAGTTTATCTTCAAGAGATTCAACGTACTTTAAATCTGCATGCATTTCTTGCTTAAGTTCATGTATAAACGCGAGACTATCATTCTGAGTCTTAAGGGCAAGGGGCATCAAACATTTCTTAACTAGGATTTCCATATCTTGAGCAGTTGGGTGTCGAAGATAAAGATGGTCGTTTGAATGTTTTACCCATGCTTGGTTGACGAGTTCGTTCAGATGATAATGTTTTTTTGTCATTGACAATTATATGATTCTTCTATTTTGCTTACTGATAGAGACACTGGTAAGAAATCTAAATAATTTTGAAAACATTTGGTTTTGTTTTTACAAATGATTTTCTCCACATTTTCTTTCTTATTGCATTTGCCTGTGCTAACTAAATTTCATAATGCTGGGCTGGTGGTTTGAAAATTTCATAAAGACTATTTAACTTCGTGTAGTCAAATGTTTGACTAAGTCTTTATTCAAGTTAATCGACTCTCTTCTCTCAGCAAGAGTCCAGAATCTCTTCTCTATCGGGGATGAGTCCTGGTTGCAGTAATGCAGTTGGTCTTGTGTGATCGCATACAAACCTGGGTGCTCATTTGAGCCATTTTTGAGGTACATGATTGCAAAGGTAGGACTATCCCTTAAATGTAGGCATTTGGGAGCTAACATATGAAATGGATTGGATGAATGTGGACGTCCGTAGTAAACCATTTTCATTCAAAAATTTTAATTGGTGTTCCAATGAAATCATTTTGTCAATATCTTTCTCTTCCCTTAAGTTTCAGATCCGTTATACCTTTGTTTTCCTTTGACCAGACCTTCTGTAAATGTGACCTAGTTAAAAGACCCTGTTTGACAAATTCCAACGTGTTTTTGCTTGGACAACAGAAATTTCGTAGGCTTAACTTTTAAAACCTCTTGAATGTCAATGTCCTTTTATCTAATATTCCCATGGTTATCATTAACTTACGTTCAAGTTGGTCATAGTCAACTGTACGATCATTAAAAGCCTTGTACCTCTCAAACTCATTCTGTTTGTTTTGAAGTGCAACTAAACAACTATCCCGGATACTATTAGATTCTCCTAGAGTTCTACTAGTTTCCGCAAGAATAGATTGCACCAGTTAACCCTCTTGAGTCAATGGTTGCATTGCTTTCTTAATGTGCTTTTGTATCTTTTTATTGTCATCTGACATCAAGCTTTAAATTAGCAAATAAAAATTAGCAAGTGCAAGCACGCTCATCAACACATTTCTACATCATGTTGTCATTCAGATATCATTATCACACATATCCGTGATTCCAGGAATGACATCTACTATCAACCGTTTCCACTGCACATGTTTACTAATGGTATTCAAATTGCTCAAAATGTTGTAATCATGGCAAACAGAACAACACATTATGATCAGTATCGTGTGTACTTCTAGATGGCTCAGCACATTGCCTTAGTCTGCAATAGAACCATCTGAATCTTTGACATTGTAACTGTATATGTGCTTCCAACTCTTTGTTCATACAATTTCCTCATCCTTGTCTGCTATCCAGTCAGATTGCTCTGCTTGAAGTTTGAACACCTTTCTTAGCTTGTTTACACAGCAACTCATTTCCATTGATACGTGGAGTCTCTAACTACCGTTTGCTTTTCTGCATTCCTTAGCATAATGACCAAATTCCTTGCAGTAAAGCACTGTATCCCAGTTGTTGCACTACTGAGACACCTACCAGTTTCCCTAGCCCATAACAACATTTACCTGCCCTCCTCGGATATCCCAAACTGTCAGCTGTCCAGATCTGATTGTCATCTTGTATCTTGGATTAGTATCCACAATTTCTTGTTTATTGGTGTTTGAGGAAGTTCTGAGGTTGTTGTTGGTAGGTTGTAAAGTTTCTTGAAGTACTTTGCAATTTGAGAGCCAAATTCTTCTGCCATATCTTGTCCTTCTGAGCTTGTTCAGATCACTGCACATGACAATGTTGAGAGTATAGTGGGTTGGGTGGGTGGGATAGGGTGGGGGGGGGTTGTGTGTGAATGTTAGGATTGTAGATAGGTGGGAGGTGCTTCTTCATTAGCTGACTCAGATGGGTGTGATTGGTTTTGGCGTATCTCTTTGCCTTTGTAATCTTGTACTCTGCATGAGACATGTTGGAAGTGAAGATTTTGTTGTCTGTGCATATATTGTGATGTTTTGGTGTTCGATAATAAGGATCTTGCATTGTTTGAGCAGTAGGCAACAAGTGCTAATGGGTTACATACTTGGGCCATTCTTTAGCACGAAGTTCATTAACTTCCTTTTGGTATTGAATCCAGAATGTCAAAGACTTATGATATGAAACTTTCATCCAACTTGTGTTGTTGCTTCAACAATCGTGTCAAAATCTTTACCATTCTGTTTGAAAGTGAAGAAATTGAACATTGACTTTGCAACGTTGCAACTGTCAAATTGTTTCTGATCATTTCATTCATCATTTTATAGAATCTTGTGTAGTAAGTACTCAAGTTGTTTTCTCCATCGTGAAGAGGGTGAATATGACCAACGCCCAAATAAGTTTGTCTTGACATCTTGAAAAAATGAGTGAATCATCCTTGTTGTAACATCTCCGAAGGCGTTGCCCACATTTTCTTGAGCTGTCTGACATGCAACAACAAAAGTTTATTAGAATTCATCTCTAATCTAGTCAATATCAAAATGAATAGCATTCCTTTTCAGATTCATAAGGAGCTTTTGTTCTCAGGAGTCCATATTCAGAAATTCTCGTACAGATGTTCATTGCAGAACTTCTAGAGAATCCTCTGTTGCGGAACATCTGGTGTAGTGTCCATTGTTGGAATATAAAGGACCTGTGAGAATGCACTTATCGTAAGGTCATCACCATTTGGACTGTATCAATGTATGTGTAAGAACCGTGATCGCCATTTGTGCATATCGTCCTGTTGCAAACATTGGTGGACGATCCTTTAACCAGCTGTCATGATGTTGTTATTCATTTGACTGTCGTTATAGGAAGTTGCAATTGGAGTCGGTCCTTATGAACTGATTGAATAATATGAAGTGAGAAGGATTTTGTAGGATCTTAAGCAGGTAAAGTTAGTGTTGTTGTGGATTGAGTACAATTAATGTTCACGGGATTTTACAAATCTTGGATTTAAACCGAGAAAAATCGCATTTTTCACGGGATTTTACAAAATCAAGAAAAAACCGTAAAACAAAAACTGACTAGTTCGGTTCAATGCTTGTTCGGTTCGATAGTTCGGTTGTGTAGTTCGGTTCTAAACGAATCACAAGTCGTAGTGTCCTTAAGTTCTGTCCATAAATATTTCACTTAGTTCGGTCTCTTTGTTCGGTCCACACGTGATTTCACTAGTTCGAGTATGCTTGTTCGATTGTTCTAGTTCGATCCAAAAGAAATTTCCCTAGTTCGAGTATGCTTGTTCGATTGTTCTAGTTCGATCCAAAAGAAATTTCCCTAGTTCGAGTATGCTTGTTCGATTGTTCTAGTTCGATCCAAACACACCACTCGTTCGATCTTCGCTAGTTCGATCCAAACACACCACTCGTTCGATCTTCGCTAGTTCGATCCAAACTCGTTCGATCCTTGTTAAAGTCACTCGTTCGTTCCTTGCAATCTTACACTTGTTCGATCCTTACTAGTATGTTGCTCGTTCGATCCAAACTCGTACTTTGGACATTTTTATCTTCTTTTGAACGTGCGTATGACTTAGCAACGCAAGAAAGAACCACGAGGACACGCGATTAAGCCAAGTAACAAACTCGAACCACTAAGCTTATAAAACCGAAACTCCAAAAAAAATTACAAACACGAAATAACAACGAAAAACTAACAAAAACTAAACCCACCCGTGGCGAATGATACCAAATGTCGGTAACCTTAAATCACTTTCACTTCATTATGATGAATGAATAAAATAAAAACAAGAAAATAAATGAGAACACACACAGTGGAAGAATTTAGAGAGAAGTTAGAGAGAGAAAGGTAAGAGAAAAATAAGGAGAGATAGATTACTTATGCAAAATTACACATGAGTATTAACAATAAACAACACCATCTCCATACTGTAGATGGGTTAATTATACTTAATACCTAGAGGCTTCATGCCTTGGTATTTCTATCTACGGGCCTGCTCGGGATTACTTGGAGCTTATCTCCCGATACACGTGACCGGTGTTAAATTACAATTAAGAGCCCGTTAACCCTTGTTTAGCCATACAACGGATATTAATTTAGTGACTGAGACCTAATATAGTTGTGAACGAATTTCCATTGTTCGACTCAATATTTTGAGGCTAACATCTACCCATCCGTCGATGCTACCTCCTGAGAGGTTCTTGAACCATCCTCTCGCGCTCTCATCCAGGGTTTGTTGGAACATACAACACCATACCGGCATGGGCCATTCACCCGAGTTTGCCACGGACGAGAACCGGCTAAGATGATCTTCTGGATTGGTTGTTCTATCGTATAACTTTAAAGGTCTCTTTAGATCAGCGTCCATGATCTCTTTCCCCGTTACAACCGTCCGGACCCTTGTCCGGTCTTCCCCATCATCAAAACTTAGGTGTATCGGTGAAACATTGCCCTGACTATTATGCTCCTTCACTAGTGACCTAAGGGCTGATAGATGTCATTCGATCTGCTCCCTAGCGGAAAGAGTGACCCTGACCAAGGGGGTTCCGACAGTATCTTCGGGGGCTCCACTAAAAGTGACTCTAACAATATTTTTGGAGATCCCACTAGGCGTGGCTTCGATATCATCCTGGGAGTTCCCCTGAGTGACCCACCCGTCATTCTAATGCTCCAGTAGATTGAATAAAGGGTCTTACGGATGGCGCTAATTTGTTAAGGTAAATCTTTACACCCTGGATATGTCCCTCGAACCTCTAGAGCCGTAGTCCTTCGGGTTCCTGTAGGGTATGAGACAGACGCGTTAGCCTCTTCTTGAGGGGTGTCCCAAGACCAAGCTCTGGCGTAAGAATGAGTAAAAAATACCCATAGGTTTATATAAGTAAATGTAGTTGAGAGTGCAGTTAATGCTACCTGTATGTGAATAAATGAGAGGTATTTATACCCGTTTGAGGAACAATGTCGAAATACTGTTCTTGTACTATGCTTGCACTGTAGAGCATGGAGCCTTGAGATATACCTAGGTCTCTTGTCAGGTATCAAATGTACTTTAGGGACACAATCCAGTGAAATCAGGGATCAAGTAGTATGTGGATTGCCTTCTGGGTACGCTCTCTTGGTATACCTTCTGGATAGGTCTACTAAGTACGCCTTCTGGGTACCTTCGTCCTCAACTATATACATTTATTGGTCTCTTAGAGCATTTAAAATATTAAAAACCCGGGTAGGAAAATCGACCCATAGAGCAACCCACCTAAAACCTGACCAATTGTCCAACCCGATTACCAGATCCTTTTGTCCCACCCATTCCTCTTTATCTGTTTCCACGTGGGGGTACGTGTGACTTCAAAACCTTTACCATCACATAACACGTATCTACACAGGAAACACACACACACCTCTGTCTTCTCTCTCAAATCCACCGTAAATCAAAAGGAAAAAAGATGATATAATCATTGCATTTTTGGGTTTTTGATCGGTTGGCATACGCAGATGCTTATGGTTTAATTCAAAAGTTATACCACACATACTCAGATTTATTACTACCCGTAGCTCTCTTCGATGTTGCCGACATCTTCGTTGTCACCGTTCATGGATCAACCCTAGATACTCTCATACGTATTCTAAACGTTACAACATATATATATATATGTATGTATTAAAAAGGATGAATCAACCCTAGATACTCTCATACGTATTCTAAACGTTACAACATACATCATCATTGATTCATACTACCAGATTTTAGGACTTTTCAGTCACCATCATTTTTGGAAAAAAATGCATGCAGAAAATAAGTACAGGAAGAACCCAAAAAGGTAATTCATGAATTAAAGGATCCAAGACTGTGATTAGAGGCTATGTAGGAAGAGCTTCTACAATTCAAGTTACAAGAAGTTTAGACTTTAGTGGATTTACTAAATGGAAAAAGGGCTATAGGTTCTAAATAGGTTTTCAGGAATAAAAAGGGATGAAAGGGGAATTATGATAAGAAGTAAAGCAAGATTGGTTGCTCAAGGATATACACAAGAAGAAGGGATTGACTATGATGAAGTCTTTGCCCCTGTTGCAAGAATTAAAGCAATTAGGCTATTTTTAGCTTATGCTTCATTTAAAGATTTTGTGGTGTTTCCAAATGGAGGTAAAGTGTTTCTCTATGGGAAGATTTGTGAAGAAGGGTGTTATACGTATATTAACCCACCAGGATATGTAGATTCAAACATTCTGATAGAGTATATAACGGTTGAAAAAAAGTGATACCGATATCGGCAGATTATATCACCGAAATATTCAAGTGCAGACAGTTATAATCGTTCCCTTAACCAAATAGATTATCAACTTTTTGTTTTCCATTCATATTTTAATACACCAATATAACCATCGATGAGACGCAAAAGAAAATTGTAAAAACTGTCAACTATTAACGGCTTCTAAATATATATAATGAGAAACAAATTCATTTTCAAATGCCAATTTACAAACCACAAAAACTAAGTCATAAGCTGCTTTGAAGGCAACAAAATTAAGAAAGATAAATTAAATTCAACAAATGAGACTCAATCTAAATAAGCATAACCCATAACCAACACAAAGCAGTATTTATAATCTATTCTAACAAAGCATTGAATAGCCCCTTCAACAAAAATGCAACAACCTAAAATGCAATAATCCAAATCAGTGCAATAACCCAAAGCAATACCCCTAACTATCATTTACTCTAACAATGCATTCCACATGCCATTCATTCTTTCGATTTCAAATAGCGAAAAGTGAGGTTCATATCTACAAATATACAAACAGTACAAAACTCTCGCCATGGCTGCAACCACATTAGGGGTGTGGATGTCCTGCCAAGATACGAGCATAAGTAAAATGTGGTTTGAATAAGCATAAATACAGAAAATGATCATCATCATCTTAATAGATAAATAACTCGCTCCAAATAGACAACGACTCACAAAAATTTCTTCATTCCTTCAGTTTTAAATAGCAAAAATTAAGGCTCAGATCTATAAATATACAAACGGTACGAAACTCCTGCCATGGTTGCAATCACATCGGGTGTGTGGTTTCCCCGCCAAGAAACGGGAGTTAGTAAACTGTGGTTCGAAGAAGCATAAATGCAGAAAATGACCATCATCACCCTAATAGATAAACAAACAAATACCTTAGCAAGCTAAGACACATTGATGCATGATCATGCTAAGCCGCATTCAAGCCTAACGGAAGCATACTTAAATCATGATGCAAGCATCAGCAATGCACATTCTAAAAAGCAGCAATACCCTTATATATTAAGTCAAAGAAAGAGGATACATCCGCCATGGTTGCAGCCTATGTTGCAACGTAATTAGTTTCTCGGTCTAGGTGGGGAATTACCTCAGCTTTAATCCGATATTTACATATTATTACTATGTATCCCAAATACAATGCATGGGATTCTTTTTTCCTTCGATACCTGGCCCTATTATGCTTGTGCACATTTTGGTGTGGTCTGTATCTTAATGGTAATCTTAAGCATATTTAGAGGTCCAAATGGTATTTGCGTTTGTACGTTTTCAGGAGATTGTGCGTTTTACACATTTGGTTCTATCTACCATTAGTTGTATGAGGTTCACGTTGGGTTTTGTTGTGATGGGGGTTAAGTTTTGGTTATTTTGAGATTGGTGTGGTTGTTTAAATGGTGTTGGGACATTTTGGTATGGTGGGGTGGTTAAAGGGGGTGGTGTGGGTGTTGTGTTGCAGGTGGTGTGGGGGGTTTATTTGTCGAAGTGTTATATGTGGTTGTAATTCGAGCGATTTTATTGATTGTGATGGATGGATTTTATTGTGTAAAGTTTATTTATTGTGATATGGGTTTTAAATTTGGGGGTTGTTTGTTTAACGTGTGGGTGTTGGATTTGTGATTGATTTTGAGGGTGGGATCTGCATCTGTTGCATTATCATACACTTGGGAGATCTTGTGGTCCTACAATATATGATTTATCAAACCTATGAATTCACCAACATTATTGTTGACGTTTTAAAGCAATGTTTTTCAGGGGATCAATAAGCACAAGGTGCGATGGATACATTGGTGGTTTTGATTTGGATGTCATGCATTAAAGATTTTGTCGCATTTCATTTTGTTATCTGTTATGGGCTGAAAATCTTTGTATTTTGATCAAGTGAACAAGTTAAGCTTCGAGCTTATGTAACAATTACTTTGTTAAATCCAATGTATCGTTTTCAAACGACTTTTTGGTCGTTCTATATATATCTTGTGTTATTGATCTGAGAAGTAACACGCCCCGGACCCTTATTCCGCTGCGACCCAATTTGGGGGTGTTACAGAAACCTCTAGCAAAAAAATAGTAGGATACAGATGGCCATCATGCAATAGCCCTAGAATGAAGTGGAAACAAAGTGGGGATTAGCTGTGAGTTAACAAAACATAATAACCCGAGTATTGTAGCTAGTATTGTTCATACCCTCACAGATCATTAAAAGAATGACATTATATTCAGTAATTGTAATAATCAGATCGGATTAACAGTGAGTCGGACGGCGTGTTTACCAGTCTAATTAACAACGGATCAAGTAAGGTGTGTGAGTGGTGAATAAGTAGGTGACTGTTTTGATGGGGTATGGAGCAACGAACCCGCAGGTATGGACTTGGCCAAATCATTATGGGTTAGTTGGTTGCATATGTGTTCCTACTCTTTAAACTTTAGTTTAATATTAAGCACAATATATAAAGAATACACGACAAACTCTAGCGAACCAACCTAATATATCCTCTAATAATTTCATATAAATTATCATATGCTTCATTTGGTCTACACACTTTAAACAAATTATTTTTATAAAAATGCTACAAGCATATAATAATTTTTATTGTTCCATTTTGGTCAATGAGGTTATTGGGTCTTTCGATCCTCTTATTTACGGAAAAAACATGCTTTGTTTAAAAGGTTGGGTATGGTAACGCATAATTCATGTTGACCTAATGTGTCACGCCGTTAGATGGCTTTACCATTATAGGTATGCTTGCATTAGAACCAACGTTAAAAAATTATTGTGGCATCCGTTGGGTTTGCTTTTGTTTCAAAAAGATAGTCGTTTGATATAAAAAAATATTTTTTATTTTTAATCCCACCTTATATATATCATACTCTCATTTAACCAATTTTCACACATATTTTTTAATTCTCTCTACCAAAAAACACGTTACTGTAAACTATGGAACTAGATAATGTTGGCTACAACTCTAATGAAGATGACATTAACCTTTTGATGCTAGCTTATCAGTATCACCCAATGTTGAAACAACAAGAAGCTTAAAGTTCACATACACATAATCTAATATACCGTGAACGTGATGTTTTTTATGCACGTTTGTTGGCCTACTATTTTGTTGATAATCCAAAATATATAGAGTACTATTTTAGATGTCGATATAGTATGAGTAGGAGACTATTTTGTAGAAATAATCAAAGGTATTGAAATACTGATGTGTTGTCGTCTAGGTTGTTTTTATTGATTACCAAGTTTTAAATTTATATTTAGCCGACTTATCCTAAAACAAGACTTTAATGGGCAGTGTACCCGATCAGATGAAGTTTCGTGGTAAGTAGGGTGACGAACACTAAGACCGAGGTCGTTAATCTTATATTCTATCAGTATTTTAATTAATCTAACTAGACTAGTTAATTCTAATTACTTGTTAAACCTATGCTAAACCTAGTTCTAATGATAAAGGATGGTTTTCAGCCTGAGAGACTGGCACAAGTTTTATGGTGACAATAACCAATTCAATACACAATAAGCATGCAAGAAGAAAATCAAAAGATAAAAGAGCGGTACAAGCCAAATGATAGAAAACTGTATTAGCCATATTAAATACAATTAAATGTTGGTTTGTTTGTTTAGTGTAATGACTGATTATCTCGAGGCGGTATATCATTTTGAAGACTTAGGCGGGATATCATCCTAAGATTTATAATTAATAATTATAAATATATCTCGACAAGTCCATTCGGTAAACCTTAGTCACTTCAAAACAGTCATAATACGATTGAAAATAAAACATTTACTCATTATAAACACATTAGAGAAGTTTTGAGAAAAATTATATTTTTCGTCTTTTAGTGAATTTATTAAATAATAAAATAATATTTTATTATTTAAAAATCAAAAATCATGTTTTAGGAAAATTTCTAAGTATAAATTTTTTACGAAATTTCGACATGACCCGTACGCTCATACAACGATTTTCAAGGTTTCAAACCTTATTTTCAACACTTTTCATAAATTCGACACTTTTTCGACAAAATTCCAAAATCTCAATCTTTAACGTTTACTAAAACGTTTTTCCCAAAATATCGTTCAATATCACTTCGTAAATACATTTTCACTTTCAAAAGTCCAACAAAACTCTCATAATGACTAAATATCACTTATTGGGCTATAAGGCCCAACAATGGTCCGTTAAGATATTTATAAGTCCAAAATACAATCCAAGTCAAAACCAAGGTCCATTTACATATATAAGCATATACCAATAAGTAGAAAATAACCCGGACCACAATAAGCCCTCCCATTAAGCCACGGTTTAAATAGACTTATTGGGCCGTGAGTCCATTAGCTTAAAAATACGTATATTAAGCTTGAAAATAAGCTAATAAGTTACGTGTAACACCCCCAAAATTGTGTCACAGCGGAAATATATTCGGGGGCGTTACTTCATAATACAATAGCACAAGATACAAGAGAACGACCTCTAAATGTGTCGTTTGAAAAGTAATCTCGTTGATTTCTTTGAAATTGATATAACATTTGTCCCATAATTGCATCACAATGAAAAGCTTGAAAATAACCCAACGAGATTTGATCATTTGTATGTAAGTAGAAATCCATAAATGAAATCTTGTCAATTTTAGACTCCATTGCACATCAAGTAAGCCAAGCATCTAATTCACCTGAGAAAAACATGCTTAAAAGTGTCAACATTAAAGTTGGTGAGTTCATAGAGTTTTGTAAGCATAAATGTAAATGTTGGAATCCAAAGATTTATAAAGTATGTATGATTATTTCAATCCTTATAATGATCGCCAAAAATGTAAGAGTAAAAGTAGAACCAAAAGAGTTTAAATAAATACCCAAACACTCGTATCAACCTGAAATATCACGTTATCGATCAAAGTTGGAAAATTTATGTCTCACACACAAGTGTGTGTTTTATTTTTTTGATTAGAAATGGGAATGAATGGGAAATACTAGTGGAAGGAATATATTTGTACACACTTTAGACAACCATGCTAAAAACTAGCCTCCTTGTCCCTCTTGACCATTTTTGACCGGCCATGGGGATACTAGGGGGTCTCGAGTCTTTCTTTTCGTGTCGGGATCACTTAAAAGCTCGTAAAACTCAACCGTAAAATTTACCCCAAAGTTAATTAGCATTTTTATTCACCTTTAAAATATATTTTCTATTAACTGAGAGTTATTCACATGACATATTTTTCACTTTATAACCCTTTCAAAATCTCATTTGGAACCTTAACGGACGTTATTCGTGTTGTGACAACCATGACTTGGCAGGTCAGGTTAGTCCAAACTATTAGTGTTTGACTTAGTATCTGTTGCAATGTTATGGGTATGTTGTTATTTGTGTTTATACGTGTTTATTGTGTTTATGTGGGATTATGTGAGATTTGGTAATCAAATCCATGAGCGTGATACGTATCATGGGATTGGATTTGTGTTGGATTTTGTGGAGTTCATTTTGTTCACTTTTGGTGACAAGGAAATGACTTTTATGATTTAAGCGTTTTAGTGATTTATCGTGTAAGTATTATTACGTATACGTATTTATGTGTTAGTAATGTTAGGTATGAATAGGTGTTAGTAGTTAGAATAAGAATGAAATGTAAATTTCTATTTTTGTAAAGTTAGGTTAAAATAAAAATGAAAAGTTATTTATTTTAAAAGTTTAGTAAATTACGTTTACGCAAAAAGGTATACTCAAATAAGCTTAGATTTTTATAAAAACTTAGGGTAATGTTAGTAAATATGTAATCAATAAATAAATTTAAAAAAAATAAAAAAATAAAGGGTGATCGGCCGGTTTGGTTTAAAGAAAAAAAAGGAAAACAAATCCTACTCTAATTAAAATTGGTAAAAGATATCTATCATAAACCTTTTTGTAAACCTTATAAATACCAAAAACCCTTCTCCCCTTGTTTTTGATTGTTCCAGCCGAATTTTATCAAAGGAGGAAGAAAAAATATTTTTTATCACGATTTAAGTTGGTGATTTGTATAATCAATTCAAGGTTTTTAGGTAATTCTTAAACCTTTTTTAATCTAATCCTTCTTTTTAATCATGTAATAATTATTATGATGGATAATTAGGGTTTCATAACATCTGTAAATTAATATAATTAAACTAGTTAATAATGATTAGGGATGAATTATAAGTATGATGGTGTGTTCGGTTAGGTTTAGAATGCGTTAGAACTTGATTTAGGTTTGAGCAGAATTTAGGGTTGTGTTGTTTCGTGAATATCTAGAGGTTAGAAGCATGAATTGATGTGATTCCAGTGTCTATGATGTATCTCAAAGAGTCTAGTTTCCAGAACATCCGGCCTCGAAAGTTTTTAAGATCAGAAGTCATTCAAATGTTGGTCGCACCAAAAGTGGTTAAAACCGTAAATACGGGTCAAATTTAAGTCAGGTTACGGGGTGTAAAACCCCCACTTAAAATTTGAATTAGGATTAGACAATCTAAAAGAGTTTAGTTCTATGTGTCTATTAAAAATCCCCCAAAGGAGAGCTTCTTATTTGGAGTCTAAGTATGGTTTTTAGGTCCAAACTTTTTAGTGTTCGCACAGATCCGAAACTGAGTTGTTAAAAGTTTGATTTTTTTTTTGGGCACTTAAGAGGGGATATAAATTAGTAAAAAAATCATGGAGATAGTAAACTCATAATATTGAATGCGTGATTTTTGGTAAAATTTATAAAGGTCAGTAGGTGTGGTTTAGAAAATGGTAAAGTGACACTAAAATTCTGCGTTTTCGGGTAAATTGTTGAACATTGAAAAAATGTGTAAACGAATTGATAAATGTTGGCTGGTGTCGGTGGGACCCTATGAGGGTAAATAAACAACCTTTAGACATTCCATCATACTGTGTGTTAAATGTGCTTAAGACTTTTGGCATTAGTAGCGTTTTGTAACACGTGTTATTTTTGTTGTTTAGCTTTTTGTTGCGAGGATTTTAGGAATTGCTTTAGCATCATGTGAGTTTCATAGCGCTTTTTTCTTATGTTTTCTTGGGGTGAAAATGATGCTATGAGTTTAAATGTTTTAGTTACTGTGATAATGTGTTTTAAATAAGGCATGGGCTATACGAGACTATTGTATGTTATGTGCTACTTTTTAATATGATATGGATTGTTGTGCTTGAGCGTAACCGTCTCAAGGCATGGATGGATTGTTAGAAGTGAGCATGATCGTCTCATTGTTGTGGATTGTTAATAGTGAGCGTGATCGTCTCATTGTTGTGGATTGTTAATAGTGAGCATGATCGTCTAATTGTTGTGGATAGGGATATGTTTATGATGTTTGAGCGTGAGTGTCTCAATGTGGGTTGATGTGATTGCATGTTAGCTTGTATGATAGTTCGTTGTATGTTCTGCTATGCTATGTTTTATTTATCACAGTGATTTCAAAGCGAGTTATTGGCATGTCCTAAACCTATGACTCTCACCAACATTATGTTGACGTTTAAGCATCATTTTCAGGTGAGCATCATAGGGATAAGATAGAGAGAAGTGGCTAGAAAGAGACCATAAGATGTCGAAGTTTTTGCTTTTAATGTTCCTTGAATATTGCATTGTTTGAATTATAGATACTTGTTGCATATCTTTCTTTGATTGGCGAGAACTTCGTTTTCATCATTAAGATGCCTTTTGGATTTGGATTAGTTTTATGGTAGTCTTTATACTCCATACTGAACTATTCTTCTTGTTACTGTTTTAATGGGTTTTGTTTACCTAAACACGTTCATTTGATCACCTTGTATTGTGGTTTCTATCGTGATTTTCACTTGTTATGACACTTTGTGTCTATACTTTGCTTATTTATTGCATGTAAAATTGTCTTTATAGATGCCATTGTGTTGTGATGATATCCTTTCTCGTTACGCCTCGCGTTTCCGCCTTGGCGGGGTGTGACAGATTGGTATCAAAGCCATTGGTTATAGAGAAGTAGGTGGTTAACTTTAAGCCATTACTTTAACCCTAGGGTCCTTCATGTAGAGGCATTTAGGGCTTAGTGTTTATGATACAAATGCTATGGCTTCCATTATTTTTGCATAGCTTATATATCTCGTATTTAGCTAAGTGGTCATTTTAGTTATTTTGCCTACCATTATCTGATATGATACGTATTACTTTCTTAGTATTTTAGTTATGTTTTCCCCCACCTGTAAGAAGTCTCATTGGGAACCCTTTTCCCAACTGGACTTAAGCGTTATAAGGATCCATAAGAGGAACCTCTTGTGGAACCGAAGGAGATAGGATAGTGGATCGTTTGTCGGATGCGCGTAGTAAGGCTGGACCCGCGGAGTTGGGTGATTCTTGCGGATGCAAAGTCAAACCCAAGCAAGGCCCAGCATAAGTTTATTCCGTCCTTTACCTCGTCATGTTGTTATTGATTATTTCTTTCGGATATTTCGTATTTTGGAAGTCGTTGCGAGACTTTCGTTTCTTTATGTCGTTTCGATTTTATTTTGATATAAGTAAGTAGTTATTTGATGGAGCATCCTTTATGTGTTAAGTTGGAGTGGTTTAAGATATGCAACATGGTATGTGTGCTTATATGTGAATTATGACCGATTTGGGTAATCTTGGAAGTAAGTACACGTGTGAAAGGGAAGCACTTAATTAAGTTATGGTGGCAACATAATTATAAAGGCATCCATACGTGGACTTGTGACATTATGATTGAATTTATTTGTGTTTGTAGTAAGTGGTTGATGAATATGTTTTTTTATTGATACTGTGTATTCATGATAAGGATGGTGGTATGGGTAGAGAATTATTCTCTTACCCTAATTGGATGATATGTTAAGTTGAGTTGTATAGATAGTATGTTTTCCCTCTCTATCTTACTATTTTTTTTAGGATACCTGTATTTGCTTTTATAGAGGTTGTTCGTTTGCTCGGTTGTTTGTTCGGATTTCCTAAGTCTAAGCTTAGCATCCCTTCATCGTACTTTGTTAGTAAGGATACCTGATTTTTCCTATTCGACGTCTCGATGTATATTGGTTGTTCGGAATCTGCTCTTTCAGATATAGGCGCGTTTTGTTAGTTCTTTCGTTGCATTGATTACTCGTATGAGTATCAAACGTTTCTTTTAAGCACTAATTGTTCCTAACATATTAGTGTGAATCATTACTCCCTTGGTTGTATATCCCTTGGTTTTCGTGACCCGTGGGCGACGTGTTAGTATCGATGCTTTTAGGTTTGCTCTGTTGATCGTTATTTTGGATAAGACCTTACGTTTTCTTTTGGGTACGTAACGTCTCGCATGAGTTTTCTTGTACGAGTTCGTTTGATTTTATTTTGAGTATATGGTTCCTGGTATTTTCTTTCGTTTTCAAACAATAGAATTGTGTTAGAGTCTGTACGGTGTTTTACGATCCCTGTTGGTATTATGGTGTCCTTTGATTGAGTAACATATTTCATAATTGATGTCTAATTATAAAAACTCTTTGGAAGTATTGTGTTAGTGTTTGAGAAAAACTGTGTTTAAAATGATCTTTGTAAATAGAATATGTTTAAATGGTCTATACAAATAGGATATGAAAATTTTTAAGTGGTTTAATAAATTTTATTTTATTATAAAAAGCTGGTTTAAAGTGATTCATAGTGGTAAGGTACGATATACCATTAGATAACCATCTCTAGATTTTTTATGACAACCAGAATGAATTTTATAAAGATTAAATTTAAGACAAATTTTTTTATTATTTAAAACGATTTTTATACTTAAAGTGATTTTCTTAATTTAAATTGATTTTTATAAAAATATTATTTAATTTGGTTTTTCGAGTAATGTCGATAATTAGTATAAGAATTTCCGTCTTTCGTATTGATATTTTTTTATGTGTTCATTTGTCGTGGTACGTCTATTGATTTCTTTCGTTGCGTTTTCACTCGATGCATATACGTATCCTTTCTTTCAAAGGATTCTTATGTCATTTGATCCACGTCTACTTGCATATGTGGAATCTCCTATATGCATTCTAGCCTTTGACTCGATATTCGTTTGTTATCCTATTCGATTGTTCGTAACCCTTAGAGTTCGTTGATACCGTTGAGTCGTGGAAGCTTTGATGTGCTTGTGGGAATGGACCGGTTATCTAAGAGGAAGTTTGGATAGTATGTCATGGGAAGGTGGTTAGGATACCGTTGAAAGGTGATGAGATACTTCGGGTTCATGGTGAACGTACTCAAGGAGTCGTGAAAACCTTAATGAACACTAAGGTAGGTGAACCAAAATTGAGTGATATTTCCATCGTACGAGATTTATTGATGTGTTTCTGAAAGATTTGTCGATGACCACCACAACGACAGGTTGAGTTCCACATAGATTTGGTTCATGGAGCGACGTCAGTTGCGAAGTCTCCATATCGTCTAGCACCTTTGGAAATGCAAGAATTATCTGAACAACTTCAAGAGTTGCAAGACGAAGGTTTCATATGACCTAGTCATTTTCCGTGAGGAGCACCAGTGTTGTTTGTTAAGAAGAGGAGCATGGAGTTCATTTGAAGTTAGAGTTGGAATTACTGAGGAAGGAGAAGTTGTATGCTAAGGTTACTAGTGTGAGGCAGTGAAGAATTGGGAAGTACCTACGACACCATCCGAGATATGATTATTCTTAGGATTGGCAGGTTACTGTTTTTTTTTTTTTTTTTTTTTATTTTTTTTATTTATTTATAGACATCATATGCTTTAGCATAACTTTCAAAATCATTTTAGACAACTCCCTTGCAATTTGTGAAAAGGTAGGTAAAGCATTGATTAACCAAAGTTGATTTGTGGGTGGTGGTAATGGTGGGGCTTGATAAACAGGCTCTTGATGGTTTGGGTTAAAATTTTCCACGGTTTTGATTCGAATTGAAATTGTTTCCTTGATATCGGTTTTGGTTGTTTTGAACATTTGGTTGGTCGAAACCCGGTGGTTTCATTTGACTTGCCAAATTGGAAGGTTGGTTTCTTTAGAGAAACTTGCCAACAGCTGCGGTTTGTTGAAATTGTTGAATGTTGTCATGAAAACGGAAAATCGTTTTCCTACCTCGGAGTCTAACGGTTCTATGGTTAAAATGGTGATTTGGTCCAACGTGACAACATACTTCCTTCAACCTTTTGTCGGGTGCAGGAGTAGTAACCAACTTAAGCTTTTTTCTTCTATAATCTTTGTTTCATTTGATAGTCATCTTATCTCTAAAGAGAAGCGGTATTTGTTGATATCGAAAGAATTTTAGCAGGTTTGAGGAGAATTAGGTAAAGTGGCGCATCAGTACTCACTCTTAAATCCTAGCACGACTCCTTGAGTAACGAAATTTTGACTTGCTTTCAATAAAGTAAACCTTCTTGAGGCATCTTGCTAAAAAATTGCCACCCGCGGCGGAAATTAAGGGCATTTGATCGTTGAATTCAAAGAATTGTAAAAAAGTATCGAGTGGGTAAGTTCGAGATTGCACATGGTGAGGACATTGACGGAAGGAGTCCTGTAAAACGTTTCCTGCTTATTGAAGGTTTCGTTTGGTTCTTGAAAAAAAATGGTGATTTGTTCGAAGGTAAGTTGTTTTTTGATGGTGGGAAGAATTGTTTATGAAGTTTGAAAAAGGTCGTCCATTGTGAGAATTGATCTTGGAGGTTCCTTGTCTAACCAATCTCAGGGCTTCACCGTCCTAGAGAAAAGGAAAAAGCAAAAGCTTTATCGAAGTGTTCGGAACTTCAGGATGTCTAAACGTTGAAGTGACTTTGTTAAAAAAACAAAGGTGATTGTGAGGATCTTGTCTACCCGTGAATTTGTTACTTTGCACAAGATTGATTAAAGGTTGCTTAAGCTCGAAATTGTTAGCATTGATCGGTTGCTGAGAGAACATACTATAGCATCTTCATACCCCTCGTATGGGTGCTTGTTAACAATTTTGGGCATCGTAAGATTGTCGGCCATAGGCAACCAACGTTTTGTTCAAAATTGGTTCTTCTAAATCAAAGTTTTTCAAAACAACCGGAGAGTTTTTTGTTGGCGTCGTCTTCGAGATAGCGAAGAGTGCGCATAAAAAGAAAAATAAAAAATCAAAAGCAAAAACTTTACACTAAATTTTTTTTTAACTATGATTTTAACGGTTAAAGGAAAGAGACTTAAAACCAATTAATCACTAGTCTCGTAGCTCTTGAAATGGCTTTTCAAGGTGAGCCGTATTCGTACGAGACACAAAAGGACAAGTGTTAAATCATTAGTTCTGATTTGGGAACTAACAAGTTCACCGAAATTAAAATATAATACCTCCGTTGAGGAATATTATATTTGTATTTTTTACCAATTGATGACTTTTATTTTTTTAATTAAAAAGGAAGATTTTCTTAATATTTTGATTGTTTTATACTTTTTTTTATCTTTTTACTTATATAAAAAGAAAAAGGTAAATATTTTTTACTTTTTATTTTTTACTGATTTTTTTTTTGGATTTTTGAATTATAAAAAGAATTGAATCCTTTCGAGGGTGAAAGGATCTTCAACCATTTCAACAATACACAAAAACGTAGGAATCTTAAAACACTAGTACCCGGCAGCGGGCGCCAATAAATTGGTGTAAAAGTCTTTTATACCTTAAATATATACTATAAATATAATACTCAAAGAGCAATTAAGAAATTTTCCCAAAGGAAATTCACTCCTCAAATAATATACTATTACTAATACGATAGTTAGTAATATATATATATAATATATAATATACGTATCTTTTACCGGAAAGTATGATTTCCCGGGTCGTTTTCCTAATGATTTGAGAAATTGAAACCTCGCTCGATATTGGATATTGATTTGAATGGGTTCGAAGATTGATTGGGTTTTCTTTAACTACTAATTAAAAACAAACAACTAAAGCACTTAACAAATACCGGGAAACGAATTAAACGCGACAATTAAGCAAGTAAACTAAAATTAACCCCTAAAAATGTAAACTAAAATTCTAAACCTAAGATAAGACAAAAGAAAATTTTAGGAAAAAGAAGAACATTTTTTTTGGTTATTTTTGAATTTTTTATGAATTAAAAACTAATTTAATCTAATTAAATCTAAAAAAATTGCAAATTAAGTACTAAAAATTTGGAAAAATGATTTTTAAGCCTAGAAAAGTCTAAAATATTATAAAAGCATAGAAAACTATTTTTAACTATTTTTATTATTAAGATCCTATTTTTAAATTTTAAAATAAAAGCTAAAAATGAAATTTAAGATCTAAAAAGTGTGAAAATGATTTTACTGGATGTAAACCTTAAGCTATTTTTTATAAAACTAAAAACTATTTTTTTTTCTGAAACTTTTTTCTATTTTTTATTGATTTAATAAGATTTTAACTTTCGAAAAATTATAAAAAATAAAATTTAAATTGGAAAAATCTAAAAAATTCAGGGAAAATCTCAAGTACTAGCAGAAACACAAGAAAAATAAGAAAACTCAAATTGCTAAACGAATAAGCCCTCTAGAGAGCTTATAGAGCTACGGCTTATTATAAAAAAGGAAAATGAAAACGTGTATAAGGATTTAATGGTGTATTATGCTAATGGATGAGCTAATGTAGCAAACTGGTTAAGTCATTAGTGTTGTGTGTGGGAGGTCGTGGGTTCGAGTACGGGCAACCCCTTTTTGTTATTTTTTTTAAGAAAAACTAAATACTAGGGATTAATAAGAACACTAAAATAAGCTACTTTAACAAACGAGACTTAACCTAAAACTTAGAAATAAGCTCTAAAACAGCTTATAAATAAGCTGTTACAGTGAATGGGCATTTGAGCTTAATTTCACTTAAAAGCTTATAACAAGCTTATTTTAAGCTCAAATCCAAAAAGAAAAAGTGTTCTAGAAAGCTTATGATGTGCTTAACCTAGAAATGAGAAGAAATAAGAACTGGAAACAACTTAAAGCAACTTAAAATGATAAAGAAAATGCTAAACTTAGCAAGGACACTAAAAGGTACAAAATCCAATTAAGCTAAAAAGCTCAATAAGCCAATTTGGACTTTAAGCTTTTGTTGGCTTATCAAACAACTAATAAGCAACCTATTTCAACTTTAAAATCTAGACCTATAAGCTAAGAACCAGAATTTAAAAGCTAACTTTAATACTGCTACTGTTTTTGGTGTTTTATGAATTTTAATGACTTTAACAGCTAAATTAAGCTAGGTAAATAAGCTAGTAAATGTAGATTAAGACTAAATCTAAATTAAACTATAATTAGACCTTAACCTACTTTAACCTAAGAACCTAAGACCTATTTATACTTAATAAAAAACTAGACTAAAAGTGACAGTACTAACTTTAAGTTAGTACTGGTGCACTTTGCACAAGTGCAACTCACAAGTGCAGGTTTCCTAAGGGAAAACCTGCACTTAAACACACTCAAATAGAGTGTATAAACAAGTTTCAAGCAAGATCTAAGAATCCATTATAAGATTTTTGACTTTTTATAAGTTTTATGACAAATTTATGAAAAACAAAGATCTAATCTATCAAAATCAAAAACAGATGAACATCTAAGGTTATTAAGCTAAATTAAACTAAAATAAGTTCTAATAAGCAAAGAGAATAAGCAAATTGGCAATAATAAGCATTAAAGTTATAACTAGGCAGTTTACACTGAAATTAGAGAAGAAGGAAAAGAGAAGCTTACTTGATCCTTTAGCTAAACAAAAGGACTCAATTAAGAGCAGCTACAAGCTCCCTAGCTTATTAATAAGCTAGGGTATAAGTCCTTGGGATCTCTTCCAAGTTAAGATCCCCTTCCAAAAGCTTAATTCCAATGCATTCCATAGTAAATGTAATTTAGACTGGTTTAAGGTTTAGAAAGGCTTAATTCTGAATTGATTAAGCTCTATTTCAGCTTATAGACTGAAAGAGCTTATTAAGAGCTTATTGAGAGAATTTAGCTTAGTTAAGAGAGCTTATGAAAAAGAAATTGGGAGAGATTAAGAAAAACTGAATTTCATTAAAAGAAAACTTGCTTACAATACTTTTAAAGGAAAATTACAAGATTAAAACATCATTAAGCTAAGAATTTAAAATTTAAGCTACAACTAAATTAAAAGCTACTTGTAAAAAAAAACTACATCTCGTATGTGTGAGTGAGGCTCTATTTATAGGCCCTGAAAGAAGCTTCTAGGATCTCTAGCCCTGCCCTCCAATCTTTCAATCTCAACCAATCATTTCTTTAATCATCCAAGCATCAATTGTGGTCGTTTGATCAAAATGTGGACACCTGAGGATTGCCAGCGTGTCATTCCAATGATGTGACATTTGTGCTTCTTTTTTGAGCGTTTTCACAAAAACCCACGCCTTTTTGTGCTTTCACCATTGTTTTTGACGTGGCCTTATAGAATTAGGGAGATGTTAAGTAATCTATGATAAAGACTGATTGTCCCCTTCATTTGTGTATTAAACTCATGAATTGACCAAAGCACCCCCTTTAATTTGGAAAACCCCTTTGACTTACCCTAATGTGAAACGGGAAGAAAGGTGAAATAAGTAAACCTTTGGCGCCTTATTTCGAACAGTTAAAACTGTTTGTAAGTTTTGGGGATTAGCAAGTGGTCCTTCTCTTCTTTCCTCTCATTCTAGTTATAAATAACTTTCGAAAATAGCAACACTAGACACTTGTCCCTTGTGGCTTTAAAAAAGTAGGAATGGTCTTTGTTGACTTTATTGACCAATGATTGACTGAATTTGACTGAGGCTTTGACTTCCTGGCATTGCTTTCGCGGCTTTGTACACTTCTTATTCTCGTGTCCCGTCGCATCCTCAATTTTGACTGTTTTTCTTATGATTTTTGACTTATCCGTACCAGCAACAGACAAAACACAATACAGACATATTTTTGCCATTTTTGGTCTGTTTTGTGTTTAATTTGGTTAATTTTAACGTATAAATAGATATGTGTATTTTACACTTATCATGTCCACAGCATTAACTTTCTTAGGACTGTTGCTATCATCTTCAGACTGTTTTTTTCATCACCTCTCATTATGCGACCATCTTCAACCTACTTTTGATTACATAGCAGAATTTGGTTCACCATTTACCAACATCCTTGAAGGTGAATCAACAGTTGAAGCATCTTTACCAAATTGGCACATAATGCAATCTTACTGATTTCTTCTTTCTGAGTAGATGTACCAGCATTAAATTTCCTCCTTGTGTACCTCAGATTCATTAGAAATTGTACCTAGCAGCAACTGGTAACCTAATTCATTAGATTGAGTTAGAGAATCAATAATACAATAAACACACTTTGTGAACATTCCTTATATCATAGGCTTATTCTTCTAAAAACCAATATGGCAAGTTTTCTTCAACCCCTGGTTCAAAGTGTTAGTATACCCTAAACGATTTACTAATACTCAAGGAATAATCCAACAAAGAAACCATCATACACTTTGCATCAAACTTGCCTAATTGACTAAAGTATTAAGAATGGTAACATGACAACCAAATGGTCACATAAAGCTTAGAAGCTGGTTTACAACCTCTAAAAAAAAGTTCATAAGGAGTCTTGTTATGAGGCTGACTACTAGTACCCTTATTCTGTACATAGCAAGTATACTAATGCTTCAGCTAAAATGTGGTATGAGTAACTTAGATTATCTAACATGGTTCAAGTAGCCACAATTAGTGTCCTATTCTCCTCTCAGCAGCCACACAAACCATTTTACTAAGGAGTCCTGACTACACTGTATTCCCTCTTAATACCTTTTTCTCTACAAAAATCATCTATAACTTTATTCTTAAATTTTGTTCCATTATCACTCCTGATTATTTTCACTTTCTTATCCACTAGATTTTCTATTTCTTTGATAAAGTTCTTGAGAATCTCACTGGTTTCATCCTTAGTTGCTAAAAAGAAAACCCAAGTAAACTTGCTATAATCATCAGCGACTACTAAGTAATACTTCTTATGCATTAAACTACTCATAAAAGTTAGACCAAACAAATCCATATGAAGCATAAACAAAGGCTTAGTAATTGGATACATAACCTTGGACTTACAAGAAGCTCTGTGTTGCACTCCCTTTAAGAATAAGCAACATCAGTTTTGGTCAATTTCAAATTTTTTGTAGGCAAACCTTTACAAGATTATCCTAACAAAGCGTATTTATGTTCTTTATAAAATTAGTATAAACCAAGCCACCTATGCCAAAAGCATTGATTCATCTAATGTAGCCTTTGCAACAAGACAAGTTAAACTCTCTTTAGGAACAATGTTTTTCATATCAAAACTGTACATGTTGTCCTTTCTAGGAATTTTAAGAAGTATCTGACTTTCATCAGGCAACTTAAAATTAGGAGATAAGACAAGACATTCAGTGTCAGTAAAAAGAGGAACATAGTACTTTTTATGTCACACCATCTGTGAACACTAAAATGTTAAATTTTTAACTCATTGACAAAGTATAATCTTTTAAAAAATTCAAGCACCCTATCAGTTATTAAGTGTTCCTTTACCAGAAATTCTACCACCATGTATCCTCCTCCCTAAATGTAACATAACCTCCATCAAAATCTGTAAAATCTGAGAGATACCAATGTTTCCTAGTCATGTGCCTAAGCATCCACTGCATAAATCCTTATCATCCTTTTGTGGCTTGATCCCTGCAAATAAAAAATAATCAAAATTAGTTTCCTTTGGGGACCTAAGCCATTACTGACTTGGATCTGCCTCGTGCATCAATATAGTTGTGTCTTTTAAAAACAAGTTATGCACCATTAGGTCTGGTAGGTCTCCAAACCCAACATGCTGAGGTCTTAACAACATTTACCTTTTTTGCCTTAACCGCATTAACTGGTGCTTAATTGACCTACAGTATTAACATCGCTTGCGTTTTAGTAAGATAGTTCTCCATAGCAGTATTAAATGCCTTTTGATTAACATATCTGCTAGTTAATGCTGTTTTCTTATAAAAGGGCCTCTAATAAGTTGATTGTGCTTGTTTAGAAAAGTGTGGCATTGATTTAGCACTATGAACTGCTGGTTTGGGGTGAGCAGTATTAACAGGCCTAACAGTATTAAGTGGTGTGAGGCCAGTTTTTAGCAAAACTGCTCCTTGGAGTTCATATTCACCTGTATGCACTAAAGAAAATAAGGGTGTGTGGTTTGGCATAAAAGTCATAACCACCTAATGTAAAATTATTCCTAGATACCATCCTTTCCCTTTGATGGTAATTACAGTTAATCTGCACATGATTAAAACTCCCACAATAAAACAAGCTTTGTTATACATCACAAAATCACTTCCTAGTTGATTGGACTTCTGTCCATTCCAGTTTCTTTGATTCCCCCTAGGACTTTGTGATCTATACATCTCAGCATACCTAACTGACTTTTTATAAACTGGTTTTTATGATTTTTAGGTTTGACAAACTCTATCTTTTTATCAACAAGAAAAATAGTTTCTTTATCAACATTAAGTGGAGACTCAACAAAGCTACTTGTGTCTTCTGATACTTGTTCTTTTACCAAAGAGTCATCAAAATTTTCCTTAGAATCATCTGATTTTTTATCACAAACAATGTTAGACTCTAGCTTACTATCCTTAGAACCATAACTTTTGAATTCAGGGTCTTTGAATTCATCAAGACCAGAATAAGACAAATCAAGTTTTGTAGGTCCATTATAGATTAAAGGAAAGGGTAGCGAACATCATTAACCTCAAACCCTTTTTTATAACTTTGACAGATTATCTGACTCCCTAACACAACCGATGATTAGGCTCTTTGAGGCTATTAATCAAATTTCTCATTTTTAAATTCCAAAACCCACTTTTTTCTTGCTTAACTTTTTTAAAATCAATTTAAAGCACAATTTAAATTCATAGTCTTGTTTGCAAGCTACTTCCTTTTAAAAACTACAAACTTCTTCACTAAAAGAACCTCATTCTTCTATAGTACAATTTGTTCTTCTACAGTTGTTAAACCCTTTTATAAGTATTGCTTTAAATCATTTGATTAAGCTTAACAATTAAATCATCACACTGTTTCTTAAGAGTTTCATAGTTTTTCAGATAAGTTTTAGTGCAAGTTTTATCATTGTATACCTTAGAGTCAGAAAATGCCATTAGAGCCATGTTTGTCTGAACCTGTTCTTCTGCCATATCACTCCAGTCAAAACCTACACCATATATAACCAACATTTCCTTTGAAGATGTGTCTTCATTGTTTCCTTGTTTCTTAGTGTTGTCTTGATATCTGAACTGACCCTCTTTGTTCCTTGGTGCTCTACATTCCCTGGCAAAGTGTCCCATCTTGTGACAGTTGAAACACTCTACCTTGGATTTATCATACACAGCAGTATCATTAGCATTAATGAAAATTTTCTTTCCTATTTTCTGAAAGTATCTTTTTGCCCTCATACTTAGCAGAGAGAGCTGCCACTTCAAATCCATTGCTTCTAGATCATCTTCATGAATTTGCTCTAAGTCCTATTGTAGGAGATTAGAACCATTGGGATTCTCAACCATGAAAGCATACACAGTATTATCACTGAAGTTAGCAGTACTAACTTGAGGACAAGCAGTGTTAACATTAGGGCTAACAGTACTAACTCATAGTTCAGATTAGTAGTAAATAACCATCATTATATACTACTAAGCATATGGAGCAGTCATAAAGGCCAAGTTTTACTCACCACTACTTGCACCAACATATTTCTTTACATCTTGTTCAACAATTTTGAAGTTGTTGTACAAGTCATCAATGCTCATTGTTTCAATATCAGCCTTATTCATTCAAGACTACAACATGAGTATTCACTCCCCCAAAAGGGAGGCAACTTCTCAAAAATTTGAATTTAAGTCTTCTTGAGTGATGACCACACCCAAAATTGCAAGCCTACTAACAATATTCTAGAGCCTGTTAAAGACAGAGTCAAGAGATTCTGTGCTTGATGCACTAAAATTTTCATATTGTTGCTTCAAAAGTGTCTTCTGTGTTTTCTTAGTGGCTTCATTACCTCCAAATCGTATTTCGATGGCAGCAAACATTATTTTAGCATCACTGTACTGACTAAAAGTAAGTTGATTAGGAAGAGCCATGAGTAGCAAGCTTCTAGCCTTCACATCATTCTTCTTGTTGGTCTTTTCTTCAGCAGTTACAGGTATTGACATCTTTATAACTGAAATACCATTCTCTTGTGCTGTCTGTGGTACAAATACCTATGAGTTACCATTCTCTATGACCTCCCATAGAGCATAGTCTTGTACCTGGAAGTACTGCTTGATTCTTATCACCCACATCTCATACTCACATAGTTTGAGTATGGGTAGCTTAGCAGTAGTATTACTTTGTGCAGATTCAAATTCCATAACTTCTAGATCAAAGTTTCTCAAATTAAAAGCTCTGAATACCACTTGTTGATCCAAAACTCGATCGATTCCTTAGCTTGTCTAAGTAAATTATCTTGGATAAATCCAAAATAACTTGTTGTAGAAACTTTATATGTATACTAAAGTGTATGCGGAATCTACACTTTAATATCTTGAAGTATTATGAATAAAACAGTGATTGTGAATGAACAAAGTTATAACCAAATGCTCCAATATTATTAAGATTAATAATACGAGTACTCTTGACCAGTACTAGGGTTTACAACCTTGAAGCTTTTTAATCGACTTACCAACTATGAAAACTTATATCTCAACTAATGCCCTAGAGCCTCCTTTATAGACTAAGGAGTCCTAGTCGGCTTACAACATATACTAAAGATAAACATAAACTTATAGAATATTCTGATACAATCTATTCTATAAATAACTTCTAATCTTCATCTCCAAGTAATCTTTATTCTCTACATCTCGACTATCACTTAAGCAGTATAATCATCTCTATGGAATTGGCAGTACTAACTATCACGAACAGTATTAATCTTGTGCTAGCAGTATTAACTCAGTTAATACTGTTAGTTATAATCTGAGCAGTACTAACCTCTTGAACTAGAAGTACTAACCTGTGAAGATTTTATTCCTAACAGTTAAAACCGGTCGTGAAGGATTTCCAATAACATTGTCCAACGGGTGATCCTTTGTCCACTTATTGAGATGATCAAACGGTTGGTTGAACTGATGTAAATATTATTGAATAGACATCCTTGATGAAGATTCAATTGAACCTCGGGATCTGGAGTAAAATATTGATGAAGGGGGATAATTATCAACACTTTGAAGTATACATGGCGCTTGTGTTTCCCTCAGTTGTGATGACGTGCCATAGTAGATGGTCATACTTGATCAATTATAGTTGATTGAAGGTGAAATCGTGTATCAAGCAGGTATTAGAGCAAGAGCAGTAGGCACATGAGATACAACACTTGATATAGGCTGAAGGTATTCGCAAAAATGGTTGGAAACAAGATATTCCACCTCTTTCTGGGATGTGGAGACATATAGTGTAGAAGAAGAAGGGTTTATGTAATGAGCCCAGAACGAATATATTCCAAAAGTCAAAAGATAAATCTCGGGTCCTAAACCATATGTTCATAATCCATTGCTATCATCTCAAACAAATTGAAATGAATAGATTCCATGATCATTCTTTTCCGTTTGTTGTAGACCGAAAAATAAATAACAAATAATATGCTTCTTTTGCAATAGTGAAACCCAATAAGAATACTAATGACCACTTTGGGTTTTAGCTTTCCAAGATCTTCACTATCATTGGTTGGATAACACAAGGCACCAAAGACATGAAGATATTTTAGATCTGGTTTACGTCATGCAATAACTCATATGATGTTTTGTTGTGTCAAGTACAAATCAAGAATCAATTTTGGGTGTAACACATCGTTGCCACAGTTTTTGCCCATAAGAATAATGGAGCCTTTGAAAATATCAACATTGTACAAGCATTACTATGCATCCTCTACTAAAGTTCGGTTTCTCCTTTCAATGATGCCACTCTATTGTGAAGTTCTCGCAACTGAGGTTTGATGAGTTATCCCGACATCTTCATAGTAGCTTCTTAGAGTCTGATTAACAAACTTTGTTCCATTATCTATTCGAATATTTCTGATAGTTGTATTAAAGTCTACATTACTTCTTTTATAAAATTAATTACAAACTCAGGAGTTTCATCATTTGATCGTAAAAACTTCACCCAAGTAAACCTTGAATAATAATCAACGATGACTAAGATATATTTCTTCTCGTTGATACTCTCTACCTGCATTGTCCCACATAGATCCATGTGCAACAGATATAATTTTTCTTAGATACTGTTTCCAGATTTGGGTTTATGAGAATGTTTCTTGCTTTTCCCTAATGAACACGCAGAACACAAATGGTCTTTCTCGTATTTCAATTTGGGCAAACCTCTAACGAGACCTTCTTTAGCCAGTTGATTAATGGTACTAAAGTTTAAGTGAGACAAATGACGATGCCATAACCATGATTTAATTTTAGAAGCTTTGGACAAGAGACAAATTGGATAAGACTTTAGCATATCTTCCAGTGAGATTGTATACAAATTTGTGCCCCATGATCCCTTAAGTAGGTTTATACAAAAATTTGTGCCATTTTATTATTTTTAGAGAGAAAAGTTAAAGATGTGTGGTTTTTCTAAAGAGAGAAAAAGACACACACTATGAGAATATAAAATTAATCCTCACTCCCACCAATAGAATGTATGGAAGGGAGGTATTTTATATGTTCAAGACAAGGGAAACTACTATAACTTAGCAATTCTAGTCCCTACGAGTCTTGCCTAATGATAACTAATGTAATTCCGTATAAGTCAACATATTTTAAGGTTAACAATCTTCCCCTAATATGTGGACATACGGAATTACTTACAACGTTCCTAACAAGTTGTTCCTAACAAGAACAATTACAAAAAAATAAAGTCCTTTGATAATGTGTTTTCCAATCTTAAAATTTATAAAACTAGAAATACCAATTTTACTAAAAACCACTAACACCGGGAAGTATACCCCGAGTCGTGATATAAAAGCTGAATGTGTAAGGTCCATGTCGTTTCACGGGAATTGAATATTCACAGTTTGTAATTAAGGTGCTAAAGGTTAATAAAATTTTCACAAATCAAAATAACCAAGACGAGCATATATCGAATAAAGCAAAGAAAGCAAAAAAAGGATTGATTCAATCAAATGATTAAAGTAATGATTATTTGGGCAATGCCGACTTGGATAATGAAAGTGTTGTATAGGAGTTTAAAATAGAGATAATGCACAAGTATATAATCCATTCGTGGACCTTTAAATATAACTAGTGATTATATCGATTAATAACAACAAATCATTTTGGCCTTTATAAGTAATTAAACTATTAAATATAATGTGATTGATAGAACACAAATATAAAGAAACCTTTTTTTCGGCCTAATTTTCATATATAAAATATTATTTACAAATACACTTAGAACTCATATCCAAACACTCCATATCCAAGATCACATTATTATGCCCAAACAAACATAAGATTACTACTCCATGATCAGAGTAACAAAACACATAACATTCATCATGGATTCAACAAATATTATATTCAAAAGAGTAGCAAGATTCATACCAATTCCAAGAGCAAAGTATGGTGATTTCACAAGAATTTCTCAAGAACACTTTATTATATTCAAAGCAAAATCCAGAAACTATGAACAATTTCGTCACAATCGCTTATAGATTCGAAATAACACTACAACTATGCTTATTTGATGGATCAAAACCTAAGAACAATGATGAACTTCAACCAAGACTATCTAACTTCTTCAAGAACTTTGATTATAACGGTGGCGGTCGATGGTGGTGATGGTGGTTGAAGTGTTAGGATTTATGTTTTACAAACTTAGTACCGACAGTACAAATAGTTAGTACTGATAGTTATAGTTAGTACCGACAGTACAAAGTGTAAGTACTGATCGAATAGTTAGTACTGTTAGTAGAATAGTTAGTACCGTTTATGAGATAGATATGAGATATCTTAGGAAAAGATATATATGCGATTTGTAAGCTGTTTAGGGTTTATCCTTAGTTTATAAAAGGATCCCTCTTAGCATAGTTAGTTAACACGTCCTCAAGATATCTCATAGCAATGTCATATCTAAAATAGTTAGTAATCTGTAATCGTGAAAAGCAGATTAATAGAAGTTGTTACTTAGTTCTATATTGTTTTTTTAGTACTTGTGTTAAGATTCCGCATTAACACATAGTATTCATAATCAGTGTTTCTGTATAGTCAATTGTATTTATCATCCTTAATAGGCTGGAGAGATCCATTCAGTTAGGGACTCACATGAAGGGTGGTGATGGAGGAGAGGTTTTGTAGGCCTTTTAGCCTCAAAAATTACTCTCTTAAAGGTTCCACACTAAGTGGGATGATTTGTGTTGGATGTGTGAAGAATGGGAGGAATGAGAGGCTATTTATAGGATTTTTCAGGGCAAAAGTGCACCCCACTTGCATAAAAGTGCGCAGCACTTCGGGTGTTAATCCATTTGGCATTTAATTGCATTTAATATCCTTTAATTTTCGTCAGATGGAAAATTACGCCACACTTTTTTACAAGTGCGCCGCACTTGGTGCAATTTCAGCTTTTGGACCAAAAATCAAAGTTGTAGAGAATTCTTTCCCGGACGCGTGGCCGCCAGAATCGCGTCAAACGGAGTTCGTATGCTCAAGTTATGGCCAAAACAGTGGACAGGTGTCAGGGAATCTTTATCTTCAGTTATTTCTTCGTTTAAGCTTCAAATCTTCGTGTATTCTTTCGTTTTCTTCCACGACACATACCTAGAACATATAATAGCAAATATACTTGATTAAGTACCGAAAGTTCACGAGAAATGATCAAATAAATGTAAATAACGCCGCCGAAAACATGTATAATTTAGGCGTTATCAAATCCCTCCACACTTAGCTATTGCTTGCCCTCAAGCAATTAAAGCGAGAAAACAAGATTATTTATCCTGACATGGAGAAAACTTGATTTTAACAAGTGTTTACCAGTTTTATAACTTTTCAGGCATGGACATATAACAGAGCACCTCACATAGGGAAAGTGTTAGATAGGGTTTTATATTTGTGAAGTCACTCAATTGCACAAACATAATCTAGGTCGCTACCATATGTTTGTACTAGACACATAAACATGCCTGTTGCGGCGTGAGCACCTAGACAAAAATCTCAAAGAGGCAAAACGTGATAATGATGAGGGTGAATAGCAGATACTTGATTCCATGTGCCAGAACTTTGCCTTATACTTCGAATTTTTTTTATTTTTTTCTCTTTTTTCCTTTTTTTTTAATAATTTTTTTTCATTCCAGATACTGCAATAACTAAGGCTGGCACAAAACTTCTTCTTCATCGAACATATTTTTCTTGCTCTTGGGATACATTGGGGGATCTCAACACTAAAAGCGAGTGTTGCAGATACATGATTGCATAGGGATTTATTTCACCTCTTATCATACGACTTTGTCTATAAATTAACCTCACTGCGGTCTAGTAAATGATGATCAAACACAAGTTCTGGAGCTGCTAAATTACCAGCCCACTCATATAATTTTCAACCAAAACCAATGCTCCAGAAAAGGCGACAAAACCATATATACACATCCCTAATGATGGAATAGATACACATGATTGCTCATTCCTTAACTCGAACAAGCTAAAGGCACAAATTATCTTGGGTATCAAAGATGGATACCCGAATTCCTTAAGATTTAAATCCTTACAATTTAAGTGGATTGATTTTGTGCTAGTTAAAATGTCAATCCGGTTGGATTTGCCTTACTAAGCGTATGCATTTTTTAAGTTTTTGGAAAAGCAATATATAAATTTTAAAATTTCTTAGATCTTCCAGAAAATATTAGTTGAAAGTTTGAAAATTTCTGCAGGGCAAACATGGAGGGACATGATTAATTTTTCCTATTTGCTACCCCTCCACACTTAAGTTGTACATTGCCCTCAATAGGGACATGATTAATTTTTCCTATTTTTCCTAATGCACTCAGCATTTATTGAGGCTTAACTGTTTCTTTTGGAAGTTTGAATGAAAGTGCGGCGCACAAGAAATATTGTGCGGCGTACTTGGTGATGGTGGAAAGTGCGGCGTACTTCTTCTGTTTCTTGGATCTTTCTCTTGTAAATTGTATATGTGATGATATGATAGGAGATATTTTGTCCCAAGCACCAAAGAAGGGTATTTACACGCTAGAGATAACTTGGGGACCAAATTGAGAATGTATGTGGATGTATTTTGGGCCAAGTTCGCAAATTAATTGCATCTCCATAAAGTATGTTGTACTCATTTGTAAAACCGACTGCTTTAGTAATATTTCAGCTTGTGAACATTTTTCTAAGTTATAGATAATTGAATTCTCTTTCTGTGGCCGTTGAATCAACTCAATCCGAGTTCGTATGATCGAGTTATGGCCAAACAGTGAACAAGTGTCTGGAGATCTTTAACTTCACTTATTTCTTCGTTTAAGCTTCAAATCTTCTTCTTGCACGACATGTACCTAGAACATATAATAGCAAATATACTTGATTAAGTACCAAAAGTTCATGAGAACTGATCAAATAAATGTAAATAACGCCTCCGAAAACATGTATAATTTAGGCGTTATCAGCGCTTCATGCTATAAGAGTAGAAAGGTCTAGAAAAACAAAAACAAGACACCGTCTAAGGCTGCAAAATAGATTCAAGGGAAAGGCAAAGGTAAGAAGGCATATGCTAATGCTGAGCCATCTTATGCCCCCAAACCTAAGAATCCTCCACCACCTAAAAAGGATAATACTGCTAAGGACGCGATTTGCCATCACTGCAGTGAAGTAGGTCATTGGAGAAGGAACTGTCCTACATATCTCACCGAGTTGCTGAAAAAGAAGCAGCTATCTCAAGGAGCTATCACTTTAGGTATTTTCACCATAGAACTTTATTCTTTTCCTAGTACCTTTTGGGTTTATGACACAGGTTGTGGTACTCACATCTGTAATACTACTCAGGGTCTGCGGGGAAGTAAGAAGCTAAATCTAAGAGCTTTGAGTCTGTACATGGGCAATGGTCAACGTGCAGCAATTTAAGCTATTGGAAATTATCTTATGTCTCCCTAGTGGATTAGTTATTGTTTTGAACAATTGTTATTATGCACCTTCTATTACTAGAGGGATTATTTTAGTTTCTTGTTTGTATGAAGATGGTTTTGTCAACCGTTTTGAATTGAATAATGCAATTTCTGTTTCTAAGAATAATGTTGTTTATTTTAGTGCTATCCTAAGGGATGGTGTTTATGAAATTGAAATGTCTTGTTCAAATACAATTGATAGTTCTATGTATGCTGTAAGCAATAAAAAAGCTAAGTTAAACTTAGACTCTTCTCTCTTGTGGCATTGTCGTCTTGGACACATTAGCAAGAAACGCATTGAGAAGTTGCAACATGATGGACTTCTCAATTCTACTAACATTGAGTATTTAGGAAAGTGTGTTTCATGCATGTCTGGAAAGATGGCAAGAAAAACCTTATTAACGATAAGTGGGAAAGGGCTAAAGATTACGTTGGATTAAACACACCGATGTATTGTGGCCATTTAGATCGTGGTCAAGAAAGGGAGCTAATATTCATCATTTTTACTGACGACTTTAGTCGGTATGGTTATGTTTACTTGCTAAAACATAAACATGAAGTGTTTGAGACATGTTAAAAGTGTTTCGCAAAAGACGTGAAAACAACTCGGATAAGCCATAAAATCACTACGTTCTGATCGTGGAGGTGAATATATGAGTCAAGAGTTTTTGGATCATCTAAAGGAGCATAGGATTATTACCCATCGCACTCCTCCTTACACGCCCCAACATAATAGAGTGTCAGAGAAGGGAAATCAAACACTGCTAGACATGGTTCGCTCCATGATGAGCCAAACTACTCTTCCAAAGTCCTTTTGGGATTATGCCCTTGATTCTATTGCACGCATTCTCAGCATGGTTCCAACTAACCTTTTTGTAACGAAAAAAACTTTAGTAACTTAGGTGAACATTTAGGCAAACTTTAGTAACATTTTTGTGTATTAACCCGGCACTTGTTAAGCGTGATACACTTACCAAACCTAAAAAACTGGAACCCATATCTTTTAAGTGTATTTTCGTAGGATATCCAAAGGAAACGATAGGATATTCTTTCTATAGCCCATCCGAGAACAAAGTCTTTATTGCCCGGAATGCTGAGTTCTTTGAGAGTAATCTTATAGATTAAGAAGCAAGTGGGAATCTATAAGATCTTGAAATTATTCAAGAAGAAGATACAAATCCTTCTTTAGACACTGGCTTAAATCATGAAGAGGACGATCAAGAAATTGATGAACCTCAAAGTGATATCAATCCCATTCGTAGGTCCACTAGGACAAAACGTGCCCCAGATCGAATGTGCTTGTACATCGATGCTGAGGAACATGAGTTGGGGGATCTAGGTGAACCCACCAACTATAAAGCTGTAATTTTGGATCATGAATCTGAAAAATGGCTAGCTGCTATGAATGTGAAAATGCAATCCATAAAAGACAACGACATTTGGGAGCTTGTAAAACTTCCTCCTAACCCTAAAACTATTGGTCACAAATGGCTCTTCAAAAAGAAGACCGACATGGAGGGTGCAATACACACCTTTAAGTCTCGTCTTATAGCAAAGGGCTTCACTCAAACCTACTGGGTTGATTATGAAGAAACCTTTTCTCCTGTTGCAGACATAAGGGCTATAAGGATTCTTATTGCCATAGCTGCGTTCTATGACTATGAGATTTGGCAAATGGATGTCAAAACCGCTTTCCTCAATGGACATCCTTTCCGAAGAAGTATATATGAAGCAACCTGAAGGTTTTGTTAATCTAAAATATCTTAACCATGTATGCAAGCTCAAGCGTTCCATTTATGGACTTAAGAAAGCATCTAGGCAATGTAATAAGCGATTTGATGATGAAATCAAGAAATTCTGTTTCACTCAAAATCATGATGAGCCATGTGTATATCAGAAAGCTAGTGGGAGTTATGTCACTTTCCTAATCTTATATGTCGATGACATATTGATCATGGGAAATAATATTCCAATGTTACAAGATGTAAAATCCTATCTTGGAAGATGTTTTGCATGATCGATATAGGTGGAGTGCATATTTTCTTGGAATCAAGATTTACTAGAGATAGATCTAAACGGTTTAATTGGTTTTTAGTGTCAAAGTGGTTCATTGAGAAAATCTTGAAAAAGTATTACATGGAGAATGAGATTTCAAACGGGGTGAACTATCACACAATGCAAAGAAAAGCTAAAATTGAGTAAGTCAGATGGTGCTTCGACACCAGCTGAAAAGCAGCGCATGAGCAATGTTCCATACGCTTCGGCTGTTGGTTCAATCATGTATGCTGTAAGATGTACTCGTCCTGATGTTGTGTTCGCTCAGAACATAACAAGCCGATTTTAACAGAATCCTGGTGAACTTCACTGGACTACTGTTAAGAATATTCTTAAGTATCTTTAGAATATTAAGGATATGTTTCTAGTTTATGGAGGTGATATGAAACGAGATCTTAGGGTTTCATGCTACACTAATGCTGGATATCTGATAGATGCTGATGACTTGAAGTCTCAGACGGGATATGTGTTCATTTTGAATGGAGGTGCTGTTGACTGGAAAAGCACAAAGCAAAGTATTTTTGCAACCTCATCTACAGATGCTAAATATATCGTTGCGTTTGACGCATCGAAAGAGGCTGTATGGATTCGCAAATTCATTTATGGGCTTAATGTTGTTCCCATAATTGAAGAACCCATAACAATGTATTGTGATAATACTGGAGCCATAGCAATAGCAAATGATCATGGAGTCACTAAAGGTGCATGACATTTTCGCGCAAAAGTTCACTATCTTCGAGAAACCATTAATTTGGGCGATGTGAGGATAGAACAAATTGTCACAGATGACAATCTAACTGACCCTTTTACAAAGGCTTTAGCACTTTCTAAGCATTCTCAATTGACTAGGAAAATTGGTTTGATACCCGCTAGTAGTCTCATGTAAATCTGTGTTTAATTAGTATTTGGATAATTTGGAATTGTAAGACAATATTTATTTGATGAATAAAGATGCTTGGAATTTGTTTTTCATTCATATAATTATTGTTATTCCATTTTTGCATGTTTAATCCATGAATGATTTATCATTCTAAATATGTCCATTGTCGGTTAACAATATGGGAATATTGTTATGTAAGGCAAATGTGAGTGTTGGTTGTATTCTTTGAATATATGGATTGTTCCCGCCAAACTCATATGTATTCACAAGGGATGCATATTGGATACCCCAACTTTCGAATATTTACTTTTGGATCCTTGTCATGAGTAAATGTCGAAAATGGTTAAATAATTATCCTTAGACTTGAGATACAAACAAGTTCTGTATGTGTGGATATCACTTTTTGTAATTATAGCCAAACGCTGTCCTGTAATATGGTAGTTATAAAAGCTATTTTTCGGAGTGTATGTGAAGCAACATCCACAACACTTGTAGTCAATAAAGGATTTGTTCCTCCACATTATATGTGCAGAATGATACCATTGGGCCCTTCTCCAGATTTAATCAGATAAATGAATGGCCGTTCCCAAAGGGTAATCCAAGATGATTCTTGATTACATTTGGTATATCTGAATTATTTCTATAACGAGAAACTAAAATGTTAAACTATATGGAATGAGTTAGGATCCATATCCATGGTTTAACGGTATCTGTAACAAAGGGATGATTATATAGCAAGATAATACATAACCATTGAAAGCTGAGATTGTTCTTGAAACTTTTATCTCAAGTATTTCTGATTTTAAAGGCAAGTGCGAGTGTTGCTAGACGTTTCCATTGCCAGTATGAATGCAGACTGCTACACCAACTCCCAAGTGGGAGCTGTTGGAAAATGGTAGTTGGTTTCGCTAAATACGATTAGAAATACGTAAGCCTATTGGGGGCACACACGTTAAACACGAAGAGTTTGGTTACTTCACGATTTATATTTAAATAGTTATTTAATTAATTACTTGTTTAATTAATTATATAAAACATTCTAATATAGAACTAAGGACTAAACTAAACAAAACCAGAACCTTGTGGGAACCCCTTGTTTGGCCGAAACCCATGAAGGATCTAGAAGGGGTGTTTGTTCGGTTGGGAGAAGAGAAAAAGGAAGGAGGTGGAGTTTGTTTTAATTATAGAATTAAATCAAAACTTGGTGAACAAGATTTAGGGTTATTGGGGTGCATATATAAACACACCCCATATCCCTCATTCTACAATTCAATCCTCTCCAAAACCACTCAAAGAAATCGGTCCTCTTTCCTCCTCCTAAACCCTAAATCGCCGAAACCCTTAAAGGGTTTATTCGGTTTAAATCGCCTGATTTAGGGATTCCAGTGATTTACCCTAAACCGTAGGCCTAAACCGTGGTTTAAGGGTTTTTCCCGTTTTTACTTGATCTCCTTGCTCGACGATTCAAGGTACGCATGGTGGTTGTTTAGTGATTCCTCAAAAGTGACGAATTAAGGTTTAAACCTTTTATTAAAGGTTGTTTGGTTAGAATTCAAGAAGGAAACGCAAGGTGTGCGTTTGGTTTTGAATAACACGTGGGTGTTTGATCGTGAGGGTAAGACTAGCAATTCTTACATACTTGGTTGACGTGTTTGTGTGAGCAACCGTAGAGGCGTTTGTTTTAGACGCTATTGTATTCAAGAATAATTTCAAAAGGTACACTTTCCTTATTTAATATGTGTTAACCTACTTGCCATAACTAGATCCATCCGTTGCGCACTCATAGCTAAATTGGTTAGCTAGATTTATTAAATTTCAACAGATCAATCACTTAGACTTGCTAAAATTTTGATAGGCACAATCGTAACAACATGACATATGTACATAATAGTAAACTTATTTTGGTGGCGTTTGGATGTGAATTTTGTAAGTGTATATAGGAACATATAAGATCAAATAGATTAGTGATTTGACATTTATCACACTCACATTGTTTAGAAATGTATCACAATTATGATTACCTTATACTGTTGCTTAGGAATGTACCACAATTATATTGAGTTCTAGTTGTTCTTTATCTTCGATCTTCCTACCAATATACTCGTAAACTTCTAATCTCACTAACTTTGTACCAAATATTAAAATCTTATTAACGCATGTGATTTATGACTCAAGATGTTAGCAAGTACCACATTGTAATCAATGCAACACTTTTTTAATGAAAAAGTTACCTACTGTTAGCCTCAAAATATTAAGTCGAACAAGAAAGCTCAGTCACTCAACGAGGAAGCTTCAGTCTTTATTTAATATATATTAGAATAGGCTAGTTACGGGTATCAGGTTCATTATTTAATCTAATATTTTATATGTTATGGGCTAAAGCCCAAGTAATCCTGAGCCTGGCCCATTAGCATTAAACCACACGCTCCAAGTGTTGGTATACATACCCCTCTCCAAGTGTGGAGAGGGTGTTGGTTCTCATTTGTTTCATACACACTTGCAAGAATTAACCATCTTATTTTCTCTTTACTTTCTCTCTCTAGGATCTCTCTCTAACTTCTCTCTAGAATTCTTATCATCTCCTAACTTATTTTCTTGGTTCAAATGGTGAAGTGAAGGTGATTCCGGGTTCTGACATTTGGTATCAAGAGCCCCGGGTGGGTTTAGTGATTTGTTGTGGTATTTTGGTTTGTGCTTATTTTGAGCTTCTTGGTTCGACTTATTGGCTTATTTACTTACTCGGCTCATTTTTTTTATTTAATATTGTCGTTAATGGGTTAATATTGGTAAGTGTTGTGGTTTCTTTTAAGAAATTTAAATAGTGTGCGTGTCATAGTTTATATACAAACAACAAGTGGGTCTTCAACTTTTGTTTTTCTTCTTACATCTTCTTCACAAAAACAAAAAAAATGCTTCCTTTTCTTCTTAAAAACCTCTACTAGCTCACGTTTATAAAATTTTAGTAGCTTATGTCATAGTAAAAGAGCTTATTTACAAGCTTTTTCTGGGGTTGCTTATTGTTCTGTGGTCCACGGTTTGATCACAAGGACGTGTTGTTTTTGTTGGTTTCTGTTAAAAAGACAAGAAAAGGACATAGTACGTTTTTTTGTCTCTTTTCAGGCAAAGTATACATATCATTGGGCGAGTTATACGTTTTTGTTTTTGTAGGCAAAGTATACAACTAAGCTAGGCGAAGTATACGGTTGTGTTCAGGCGAGTTATACTACAAAGAAGACGAAGTATACAACAAGTGTGAGGCGAATAATACATGTTCCTTTTATAGGCGAAGTATACATCGACAATACATGCGAACTATACCACATCACTTAGGCGAACTATACCATTCCATTACCTAGGCGAAGTATACGTGTGTGTATGTAGGCGAGTTATACGTTGAACTAGGATGATTTATACCATACTAAAACATAAACGATTTATACCATACTAAAACATAAACGATTTATACATAAGCATAACATGGTTAAACGTGTGCGTTTTTATGTAGTTTCGGGTTTTTCGGCTTCGTGCTTCGGTTGCTCACGGGTCTTCTAACCTATACCATCTCGATCGCGGTTATTCGTAGATCATCGTGGTATATTTATTTTCTATCGACGATAAAGATTCG
>BQNB010029645.1:0-15776 GCA_026074375.1 Tanacetum coccineum
GTCATGGTTTAGAAACTAGCTCGGTTTTAGGGTTTAGGGTTTTGAATTAGGGTTTTGAGTGCAAAAAGAGGTATGAAAGATTATGAATGGAATAATTAGGGTTCACATATTGTAAAATGAGTATAGTAGCTTGTACATATGTGATAGTGAAGAAATGAGAATAAAAACGGAGGTAAAACGGTTATTTTAGAGATTATGCTTAATGATTTGAATATTGAACCTTTAAAGACTTGTACTTTGATTTAAAGAGATTTTATATTTCAAATGAGATGTTATATTACTTGCACATATGATTTAGTAGCTTGTGCATTCACTTTAGGGGTTAACCCTTCCATGAGATTAGGGTTTAGAGGCATATGATAATGATTTAAAGCTCGTTTTGAGATAATATTGCCAATGGCATATTATATGAGTAATGTACCTTGTAATAATGATATTATGATATTGACTTGCCATGTTATGATGTTTGCTTGACATATATGATAATAGGATTGCCATATGTAGGTTGTCCGAGTCCGTTAACTTAAGTTATGCAGGATATATTGCATATTGAGATATTGGCAAAGTAATGTAATGTAATAAAGCACTTGTGGCATTTGGGAGCACATGGACCATCATGGTGATAGTTGCATTTAGCGCATAGGGGTTTAGATCCCTCGTATGGATTTTTCTCACCAGTCCCTGCAGTGTACGCCCTGCTGGTGTTCTGCCTTTTGTTTTGTTGTTGTTGTTGGTTATCATCTTGCTTTCTCTTATTCTCTGTCTGACGATCAGCAAAAGTGCGAATTCTCTTATCCATCACTTTGGTTGCCATTTCAGATTCCTCTTGTATTGTTTTAGACTTGGATGCTACTATACTTCCGTGGATCATGTCGGGTAAGCCAAATATATATTTCTCAATCTTGTCAGATTCTTCAGGAAACATTCTACCACACAGTAGTGCTAGTTCCTGAAAACGTTAGTTGTACCCTATCACATCGGTACCTTTTACTTTCAATTCCCATAGCTCGACTTTAAGCTTCTTAATCTCAGTCCTCGGGCGGTACTTGTCAGTCATCTTCTTCTTTAGTTCAGCCCAGGTCATTACATAAGCAATGTCATTACCAACAGTCCTAACGTGGGAGTTACACCATGTTAGAGCATTTCCTAGAAGAGTACAAGTGGAGAACTTGATTTGGTTTTCCACGGAATAGTTGCTTATGCGGAACATAATCTCTATTTTCTCAATCCATTGAGTCAATTCGACAACTCCTTCTGTGCCTTTAAAATTTAGAGGTTGGCACTTCATGAAGTCTGGGTAAGTGCACTTACGAGTGGCTCGCTCATTTCTCCTAGCACCTGTTCCTGAATTGTGGCCGTCGACGCCATTCGTGTTTGCATCACGTGCTGCCAAAGCGATAGTAACGCCTTGGTTAATCATTGCCTGAAGTTGGGCATTAGTGACTGTGGTAGTGGTGGCGGCTGTTGCGGCCGGTGTTGTTTCTGGGTTTAACCTCATGGTCCTTTTCTTTGGTGCCATTTTCTTCAATTATAAGAAAATATAATACCCGTTAGATTTCATAAAATCATAACCATGACATGACATATACCCAATAAGTAAAATGAGATCACATCACACAGTGAAATGCACAACTAAATTAAAATTAACAATGGTGTAGCTAAATCGACATTCATTCATAATAAATTCGATTACAGACATGACATAATACCACCATTCCATATATAATTGGAAAACATACATGATTGGTTCAGATACAAAATGATCACAACGATTAGGTTACAAGATAAAAGAATATATACAACCTAAAGCCATACTAGCCGGGAGTTACCCGTAATACTTAGTAGGCTGTACAAAATAACTAGCCATGACAGGATCTAGGAACTGCTACCAGCCTCCTCTGGTGCATCTGGCTGTGCCGGACCATTAGCGGGTCCCTGCTGTCTCTGTAACTCTGCCATCTGAGTCTGTAGTCTCTTCACTAGCTTTAGTGCCTTAGTGAGCTGTTCCTGCCTCCTGTGGTCCGCTGCCAGCATCTCTGTAATCACCGTCTGTCTCCTATGGTCCGCTGACTGTAACTCTCTAATCTCTGACTACTGAGCTAACACTGTGGTACGTAGCGACATAACCTCTACACGCGCAAGATCACTTGCATCCATAGATCACCCCTAAGCCTCTCTAGACATCCTAGCCTTAGTCTCCATGAGTCTAGCAGCACGTGCATGTGCACGCCTATCCTTAAACAAGATGTTGAGCCGACCAACCAATAGTTGTCGCCCAGTCTGCTCATCATCCAACCTCGTATAAACCTCGTATGTGTCTTGCAAACCCAAGTCCCAAACTACTGTCATCCTCAGGCTAAACTCTTGGCCACATCGTAAACTAATGAGTCCTTTGCATGGCCTCAACTATCTCATCCCAAGAGTTGGTGATCCCATATCCAACATCTCTCTCTAGATCACACCTGATCTCCCTATCTATGGTGGCAACAAAACCAAAGTCTACCCTAAGACCACTAGCCGGTCTAGCAGCAACAGCAGACGAGCTCTCTCCGATCTCGTAACTAGGGCCAAGAGCGATACCTACCCTCTTTTGAGTGGTAAGGTAACCTCGGGTATGTCCTTTCTACGATCAGTAGAGAGTAAATGCAAAGGTGGTGTCCCTGATGATGGTGCATCTGGTATGGGGTGGAAGAGTATGATAGGTGGTGGTAATGGTAGTGAATGGGAAGTAGATGCGGCCTCGGCTCTCAGCCGGATCATAGCAGCTCGATAGGCCAACAGACGAATAGGACTAGCAGGTGGTGATGGAGATAACATAGGTATTGGTGATGATACTGGTAGTGGTGGTGAGGGAATCTGAGGTAGTGGTGGTGATACTGGTAGTGGTGATAGTATTGGGGGTAGTGGTGGAGAAGGTATTTGGGGAAGTGGTGATGACCATGGGGAAAGTGGTGATGATGGTGGAGTAGATATAGCGAGAAGTCTGGCAACCTCTGAATCAAACCAAACTGGTGTAGGTACTGGAGCCGGAATAGAAATCCTAGCTGTAACGCGATATGCAGGATGTGGTGGTGGAGTGGCCGCAAACTCGTCAGTCTCGAACGGCTCTGTCTCCTCCGCAGATGGGGCCTAATCGGCAGCTGGTAAAGCAACAGTTGTGGAGTCAGCAGGAGCTGGGTGCTCCTCCTCCTTGTCATCAGCCTCAATATCAACCTCCTCATCCTTATCATAATCAGATGGCTCATCCTCATCATCACCATCATCTCCTCCCTCAGCAGGATAATCGACAGGATCCTCCTCAGGGTCCTCGTCGTCATCCTCCTCCGGATCCTCCTCAGGATCAGACTCCAGAACATAATCTGGTGAATGAGCAGTAGGTGAGGCAGCAGCAGGCAATGACTGCTCCTTAGCCGGAAACACCTCGTCCTTCTGTAGCATATACTCGGGATATACCGGCTCTGGGACAAAGTCTGGTAGGGGTGGTGACTGTGGCTCCTCGGGGCCAGGTATGTAGTCTGGTGATGGCGGGGCCTGTAAGGCGACCTGCACATACGAGTCATCTAGCATCCAAGACAGTCCCTCGTGCTCAGGTCCAACAACTCCTGGTGATCCAATGTCTGATAAGCCCTCGAACGGACTGGATACCTCTGTGTATGTAACCGTGGATTCATCTGAATCTGACATGACAGTATCTGAAAATCCAAAATAGCTTATATTAGTATTTAATATAAGACCCTTATAGTAATATACCTTTATATCATAACATGTATATCAATCATGAATGCAACCATTCTTAAACCACTAATGCAACAAGTCGTGTATGTATGTAGTCCCCGTGCAAACCCCTTTTGTAGGGAATGCAATGTTTGAAAAATGGTTATGAGTTCACAGCAAAAAACATTTAACCCTGGTTCACTATAACCTTAGCTCTTGATACCAATCCTGTAACACCCCCATATGGGTTCCCAGCAGAATAAGGTCCGGGCGTGTTACTTCATAGATCAATAACACAAGATATATATAGAACGACCAAAAAGTCGTTTAAAACCGATACATTGGATTAAAGTATTTGTTACATAAGCCCGAAGCTTCACTTGTTCAAAATACAAAGATTTCTAGCCCATGACGAAAATATAAAAAAAGTAAAGCAACAAATCTTTAATGCATGATATCCAAATCAAAACCACCAATGTATCCCTTGCACCTCGTGCTTATTGACCTCCTGAAAAACATTGCTTTAAAACATCAACAATAATGTTGGTGAATTCATAGGTTTGATAAAGCGTATAATGTAGGACCACAAGATTTCCCAAGTGTATGATAATGCAACAGATGCAGACATCATATAAATGTAATTACGTTGCCCTAAGCTCATGACACTGAAGCTCGACATAAATGAATACCATATAAACGGCCTACATTGCCCGTGGTGATGTTCTAACCCACAACATCCTATGTTCGACATGGTATACGTTCGTTTTCCCAGTGATAACTATTCACCCGAACGGGGATGTCAATCCCAATAGATCTATTCATAACATTCGCGCTCACAATCCAGTAACTAATAGTTCATGATAATGGGCACAACTTGGGTTATCGCTTCTTAGGCAACACGTAATCATGATGCAAAACTTATCCACTTGTGTCCAATTATAAAATAGTTCATGTTTCTCACCCCAAAAACTTATAAAACAAATCATGTAAAACGTGAGGCTATGAACTCACCATTAGTGAGCGTATATCAAGTATATCACAGAAAATGCGTCACGGTAATGATCGAGTACGCTTTCGTATTAAGACGAGTTATCAAAATATGACATTTTTGTATTTCATGTCCTCTGATGAACAGTGATTTTTACTGTTCATACCAGTTATAAACTTATTTTTATAACTTTAATTAACCTAAAACTCGTAAATGTCGTATTTTATTCGTTATAGCTCCGTTTTTAGTGATTCTTTCGAGCACGATCTCGTAATTGAAAGTTCTATCAATTTATTGATGTTTTCAAAATATATGTTTCTGTCATGAATAGTAAATTTTACTGTTCATAGTTTATAAAATTACTTTTATAAACTTTGATTATCGTAAACGCCGTATTTTATTCGTTTTAGCTCCGTTTTTAGTAATTCTTTTGAGCACGATCTCGTAATTGAAAGTTATATTTATTTTTGAGGTTTACAAAAACAAATGTTCCTAAGATGAACAGTAACTTTTATAAAAATAGTTTTATAAAAGTATTTTTATACATTTTAAGTATATAAACTCGCGTAATTCATAACTTCTTCGTTTTTAATTGAAAAATTACAATTTTTATCATTTTTGAATCATAAAAATATGTGTGATCTAAGAAAAATAATAAACCTTACATATCAGTAGTATTTTATAAATTGTTTTTATAAAATTTCTTTTATAATGCGTTTAATTAACGTATACCTTGTAAATTACGTATCTTTTTCGTTATTAATCCATTTTTCGAGTTTCTTACCTTTTTAGAATCGTCATGAGACGTACTATTTTATAAAAATATAAAAAGTATACCTTATTTTTCGAACCAAAACAGAAAGTTTGGAGGTTTGTGTTAAAAACATGTTTTCAACTTGATTTTATACTTTTTAGATTAACCATCTTGTAACAAATCCAATACACCACTCATTATCACATGCATTACATTCCTAGGGTCCCTAAGTCCATCATTTGTCCAAATGTTCAAGATCATAAGTTCTTAACAAGTCATTTACAACACTATTACTTGTAACTTATTAAGTAAACTTTAAAAACCCTAATTTGTATATACACTTTTTATACTTAAACCAACATGGTATAATACTTATATATCCCTTTTAACATAATATTATCAACAACATAACATGTGTAAAAGTGTACAATACAATGATCACAAGTAAAAATCCCTTTTACATGTTTAAAAGTATCTAAATGGTGATTTTGCTAAATAGAACCTATATACACATAAAATGATAAATGTAAAGACATAAAAGGTTTTAGATGACCTTAATATGATGTAATATGATGAACCACAATGTCTAAACCTTAGTTTAGATGATAAATCAAAGCTTGCACAACTTGAATACCCTAATTCCAATTAGAAACCCTAATTTTTTCTTGCTTTAATACTTGTAAACCTTTAACCAACCATTGTAAACACCTTAGGTTATCATAGGAATGATGTATGAATGCTTGTATGGTCTTATAAAATCAAGATATGGATTGAGTACAAGGGGGTTTGTTTGTCGTGGGTTGATAAGGCAAAAGAGGAGAGAATTTTTTTTTGAGGAGAAAGTGTTGATTTTTATCAAGTGAAGACTTGTATGTTTTATCTCTTGAAAGGTGTAATAGTCTTGTTATTATACAAGGACTAGTAAAAGAAGGTTTAAACATGGAAAGTCTTGAGACAAGATGAGCAAAACATGGAAGGTCTTTGGTCAAGGTATGGTGTTCTCTTGAAATTGTCTTTTGGTTTAAATAGAGATGTGTTGTACAAATACAAGTTACAAGATTTTATGATATTTTCTTGTATATATCCTTATAAATCCGGCCATATAAGCTCATATATGATGTTATTTAGTGAATTTTGAGTATTAGGTATAAAAGTGGGTATTTGTTGAAGCGTAGAAAAGTTTTGGGGGTTAGGGTTGCTAAACGTATTTTATCACGAAACGTAATCAATTTACGCAACCAATAAAAATAAAATGAACAAAGTTAATAATTATCATCAAAATAATTACTTAACACTTGCTTGATGTAAACATTTAGTTGTTTGACGCCCGTTTACATTGAATGATCATTTTTAGCCTACGCGATTTAACTTAACGATTACGATTTAAAGCAAACGCGTACAATACTAAAAATACATAGTGAATTTATTGACGATTTCAAATGACCGTTAAAACACAAGGTGTTTATAAATTTTCCTTTATAAAATCTGTGGTCTAGGATACGCTTTCGGGTCTTAAACTAGTTAATTAGATAATTACCATGGTTTATTGATCGTGTTGGACTAGCCAGGTGTCCTAGATTAAATTCAACAAGTTATTGTTATGGATTCCATTTGGATAGTTGGCAAGTGGACTACTAGTGTATAAACTACCATTAAGAGGTTATAAGTGGGTTAAGTGGTAAGTGGGTAAAGTCTCTATGAGCTAGGGTTTAACAAGATCACCATTGCCTTAATCCCTAAGATAGATTATAATCAGCAAATAAGGATGCTTTATGCGGATGTTTTAATTGTGACAGAATTAACGTGTCTAGGTCTTATGATGATGTAACCCCTAAGTCTTAAGAATGATATGCCATCTCGAAAGAAGAAATCCTTGCACTTAATAAACAAACCAACTTTCTAATCGGATTGATAATGGTTAATACAGTTTTATTATATTTGGCTCGACCGCTCTTTTATCTTTTGTTAATTAGCTCGCGTGGATTAAAGTGCATTGAATTGATTGTAGTCACCAACCAAACCATGCCAGTCTCTCAGGCTGAAAACCTCCTTTTTCCCGTTAGAATTAGGATTAAGACTGACATAGGTTTAGAATATGATAGAATTAACTTAGATTAGATAACCAAGATATTGATTAAATTGATAGATTTAACCTCGCTTCAAGTGTGCGGCACCCTACTTATCATGAAACTACTATCGATCGGGTACACAACCCGTTAAAGTGTTGTTTTTGGTTTAGTTGGCAAAATATAAATTTTAAACTTGAATCAATAAAATATACACCACACAACGACACATCAAGTGTTTGGCACCGCTGCCGGGGAACAAAAATTAATCTTGATTTTTATTTGATATTTTGGTTTTTAACATTGGATTAGATCTAACCCTTAGGAGTAATGAAATTTAGATTAGTGTATATTCTTGTATATTCTGTAATATTTGTATATTTGTCTTTAATTTTTTGTTTGTATATATTTGTGTTTAATTATTTGCGTATTTAATTGTTTTTCTTAATACACAGTTCTGATCCATAGTTGAATACAGTATATCCACTTCCATCAGATACGGCGTATCCAACTCTCTGTCCAATATAGCGTATTCATTCAACTTATTAATACGGCGTATCGATCATCTGGAATAGAAACTGAAATCTTGGTTTTCCTATTTGATTTTCGTGCCAAAATTTTTTCTATCTTTAGAGCAAATCCTACTGATTTTTTATCCCTTGTTTCAGGTAGTGCATGACAAGGAGTTCTACAAATGAACTATTCACACCTTACAAAGAACCTGAAAGAGAATTTCGATCATCTAGGAAACACTTCAAGTCACTAAGTCTTGACGAATTGAGATCGCCTGATTTTAATTTACTTTCTGACCAAGAATACTCGGAGGAAGAAGAAGCGGAAACAATGGCGAAAACCATGGAGCAATACATGAGCAAAACCCGAACTGACTATGGATCGGGAGTCGCTAGGCATAAAATTGATAACAAAGATCAATTTGAACTGAAAGGCCAATTTCTTAAGGAGCTTCAAGAAAACACATTTAGCAGTTCGGATAATGAGGATGCGAACGAACACATTGAGAAAGTTCTCGAAATTGTTGATTTATTTCATGTTCCTAACATCACTGAGGATCAACTAATGCTCTGAGTCTTCCCTATATCCTTAACTGGAGCCGCAAGTCTTTGGCTAAGAAACAAACCAACTGGTTCGATCAAAACTTAGGAAGATCTTAAAACTAAGTTTTTGAACAAATATTTTTTAACAATAAACACATCCATCTTATTTTATGTAACAACATTTTGTAACAACTTTTGTTGTGATTGCAATTCTTGGACATCCATTCATTTTAAGAAAAAACATCTTTAAAAGTGACATGTGTCATTTTTAATTAAAAATTCACTTTTTTTTTTTTAAATTAAAAATTTTTTTCATCTATTTATTTTTTTTATGATTTAATTTTATCATATTTTTTAAAATTTTATGCTCTTTAATTCAACATACATTTTGATATATTTTTATTAATTTTTTATTTATTTATTTTTAATGCCTTCGAAACCGTTGCTTTGTGCTGGTAACATGCTAGTACATTATAAAACAATTTACCATTTTACATCTATTATTTCGAGGGTGTTTGGATTGCTCGGTTAAATACTTTATCTACTTTATTCATTGTTGACATGAAAAACTAATACACTTCTTTGACAAAAAAAACTTGTAAAGCTTTTGTTTTTTTGGACGGTAAAGGTATATTTATATATAACAAATAACTGTTACTAGTAAGACGCTACAAGAAAAACAGTACAGACTAGAATAAAACACAAACAATATAATCTAGACTCTGCCCGAGGCTTTAACTGCGAGGACTACAAAAGGGATAAAAACTCTTGCCAATTGCAAGAAACCCGAGACAAGTAAAAAATCCCCACTCACGGAGGCCGAGCCACCGGTTTTCACTCCGGAGTGATTTTTATGTAGACCCAAACAAGCCCCAAGGAAATGAAACAAATTATAAACAACGAAGCAAAAATACCAAACAAAAACAAGAGGCTCAAAATTAGTTCTCCAACAATTAGTTCTCCAACCACTAGTTCTCCAACTAGTTCTCAAACTAGTTCTCCAGCTAGTTCTCCAACTTGTACTCGTCACGAACTCGCAGGCATCAAAGGATTTTTCAGCCATTCAAGCTAATTACTCGTCATGCGTCCCCTATGAGAAAGCCAAGAATAAGAAAGAAGAGCGAATATTATCAAAGAGGAGTAAATTGAAAAAAATGGTCCTTTTAGTTTGGTCAAACTGCATATTTGGTCCGTTGAATTTTGAAATTGCAAAAACAGTCCGTATTTTGAAGGTTTAGTTCCACTTTTGGTCCTTGGTTGACATGAAATGACTAAAATACCCCTCTTAACGAACATTTACTGTAAAAGAACAGAGGGGTATTTTAGTCATTTTAGGTCGACCAAGGACCAAAAGTGGAACCAAACCTTCAAAATACAAATTGTTTTTGCAATTTTGAAATTCAACGGAACAAATCTGCAATTTGGCCAAACTAAAAGGACCCTTTTTGCAATTTACTCATCAAAGAGATCACTTTTCCGCATCGGTTGAGCACAAAAAGCGATGTTGTTACAATATCTTCACATCCACCAAAATGAAGCTGCGAAGATAACATATAAACTACGAGATTTCTCTTTAGGAGTATGCCACGAACAAATCTAATTTTTCCAGACATCATAAGAAGCAAATATCAATAGGAATATCACACCACTTACGAACAAGCGACCAGACCTCTTTAACTAAATCAGATTCTACAAGTATCAATAGGTTGGCAACTCAATTAAAGGGGTATAAGGTACAAAAATAATACTCCATCTGTCTCAAAAATATTGTTCTCTATTGACTTTTTAAGTCTTTTTCTTGGAACTTTGACCTTAAATATTTTTGTTTGTGTTATATAATATTTAATGAAATATATATCAATTGATTAGTTTTTAAATGTATTTTCATTGTTATAATTTTCAACAAGTATTATTTAACACAAAAACAAAAATATTTAAGGTCAAAGTTGAACAAAAAAACTTAAAAAGTTAATAAGGTACAATAATTTTAGAACAAAGTGAGTAATATTTTAATACAAACCTTTCGATCTTTTCATCGACCGGGTCACTTGTGTTGATCCCAATGAACAGATCTTGAACTCCTTAGCTTGATGTAAGGTTTAGTATCCTTGGATAAATCCAAAGGCACTAAGATTGAAACTTTGAGTGTATGATATAAACTATGAGGAATCTAGTTTATACCAATAAGAAGAAAATAGTAATGAATGTTTATTTTAAACACATACAAAATATATACTCAAACTTAAAGCTCTATCTATTAATTACGCAAAACTCTTTGATAGTGTTTAGATTTACAACCTTGAAGCTATGAAAAAACTTGAAAGGACTGATATATGTTGATCTATGCCTTCGGGTTACTTGTATCCACAAGGGAACCCTAATGGGCCTTACAAAACGCGTATAATGAATAATGCATATCTATTCTAATTTAACTCATGCATATTCATAATAGCGAGTATAACTATACCCAGACTAAACAACACTAAGTATTAACACTAACTGTACTTAAACTATACTGGCAGTTTCTAACTATTGTTACTGGCATAGCACTAACTATTTATAGCTCGCAGTAGTACCTATAACTTTGACTATTGTCTTTAAACGTCAACAGTAGCACATCTTGAACAGCAATATTAACTTCCATAAAACTAACAGTAGTAACTTCAGAAGCTTCAATTGCACTAACAATCTCCCCTAACTTGATATTACCATGTTATCATAAAGTTTCTTTCAGTATCAGCTTCCTTTGATCATCAGGAGGATGTATCCAACACTCCTTTACTCCCTGAAGTTGTATCCTTGTAAATCAGAGAAGCTCAATTGCCTTCTTATCTTTTATAATCAACCTTAGTTTTATTTAGCATCCTTGCAAGCATATCTTGAGTTAGAGGATATTTCTTTTCAATCATCATGTGAATAGCAACTCCAGTATCATCAATGTAGAACTCCACATGAGTCAAAACAATCTCTAGCTTACTCTACAGTTTTGTCGTCCTGTGATTCTTCCATATTTCTCTTCTTCATTAGGCTAAATAAGGTCTGTAGATCTCCCCAAAGTAAACAAGTTTCATATCCTTCTAGATTGTTATCATAATATCTTTCATTTACCAACCTATGTAGATCTATCATATCTTGTCCGTCAAAATCATCAAGCATCTCACTGAATATCTTGTAATTCTTGGAACTTTCATATGCTCTTATGATTTGATAATACATCATATTTTCATTTAAAATATGTGTCTTTCAATCAACAATTGGATATTTGGTGGCCAGAGATTCAACATCAATAGCAACATCATCCCTTGTAACTACATCCATACTATCTCTAAGCTCCTCTTTTTCAGCATTATTATCCTCTTCTAGTTTTTGTTTCTTGGAACTTTCTTCTTCAAAATATGCTCTTGGTCTTTTTTTAGTGCTTTTTGCTTGCTGTTGACTGTCATCATCTATAGGCTTAAAGGCATCAATCCACTTCTTCTCTCTTTCATATAACTTCTGAACTTCTTCAAAGTTCTTGTGCTTTAGTTGTTGATGAGTGTACTTACCTATATGTTTGAGGTAAGTAATCATCTTATTCCTTACTTGAGTTCTTGTAGGTGGTTTGTTCCTTATTGCCTCTGCTCTTTCTGTTGCCAATTGTTTCTTTCTTCTTTCAAAGAATTCTGCTAACAATCTGGATCTTTCTTTCAATTATGTCTTTTTTGCTCTTATGTGTCTGTTAAATTGTAGTCTTACAGCCATTTCATGTTCAGCATCTATTCTGGCTTGAATTTCATTCAAATCTTCAGCTATGCAGGCACTAGTAGCTTCTTCTTTCTTTTGTCTTCTTTTTGTGCTCTAATCAACTTTGCTAACCTTCTTCCTGTAATCTTTTGAGCTAATCTGCATCACTTCAATTTGAGCTAACCCTGTTCCTTTCTTTTTACTTTCACGGTTTCTAGGTTCACTTTAAACCAGTAACTTTACCTTTGTCTTTTGGATTCATTGTTGAAGGAGGTTGAAGTGTTGGTAGTTGATTTGTTTAGTTAGGAGTTTCTTCTTTCTATGAGAACAACTCCGTTTTCCTTTTTCCTTTGGCTTTCTTACTTCTTATCTTCACAAGTGTCTGAGCAATAGTGGAGTCTTCATCACGAATAGTTGTTGTTGTAGGAGGTGTAGATGGAGAGTAGAGACTTAACATTCACTAGGAAACAATGGCCAGCACTAACTTCTGGCCTACCAGTACTAACTTGATCAGCAGTACTACCACCTTTTTCACCACTACCCTTGTCTTCCACAATCACTTCTGTATTAGCCCTATCAGTCAGATTAAGCTCCTCTATTTTATCATCATTCCTCCCCTATTTGGATGCATCCTCACCCAAAATTTTGTTAGTAGAAGTCTCAACTCTGCCTTTAAAACATCTTCTTCTTCATAAGGTTTGTAGAGTTCTTGCCTTTTTTTCTTTTCCAGCGCTCTTGACCCTTAATTTCAATTGGTGATCACTCTTTTCTTAGAGTCTTTGCTTCCTCTAAGGAAAGACCCTTTTGTCAATGAGGTATAGGTTTCCATCAATTCCTGAATTAGTTCCATTCTACCTTCATCACTTCCAGGTGTGTTACCTCCTGAGAGAGGTGAAACATGGGGTGTAGGTGGTACAAAATCTGTCAAATCATCATGATATTCCATATTGTCCTCTCCATGTCCAGATGTGTTAACTTCTAAGAGAGGTGGGTTACGGGACATTTTAGATGCAGTCTCATGCCTAGTCTGAGCATCTGCACCCCTCAATGTGGTATCTTGGCGCCTGGGTCTGTCACTTGAACCAATTTCCTGAGAAAGAGGATCATTAGGCATTGCCGTGGATTGGGTCTTAAGGATGTTATCACTGTCTTGTGCTACAACTAAGCTAGCAACAGTAGTGATAGCCCTTTCCACACTGTCACCCCTCCTTATGGACAGCCTCATCTGCTCCATGGTCTAAAGGCACACTAGTTTGAGGTAACGCAGTGACTTGTTTGGCTCTCCTATATTTTTGAGTCTTTCTTTGTTTTCTTTGAGATGTAGATGGAGATGGAGATGGGTGTACTTGCTCAATGTGAGCTTCAGTTTAAAGTTCATGGGAAACTGTTGGAGGTATTTCAGTTTGAAGTGATTTAGTTTGAGGTTCTAAAACATTTAGTTGTGAGGTAGAGGGTGTGGGTTGGGGTTCAGGGGGTATTGCTGAACCTTCACCCTCAGGTGCTTATTTTTGCACCAACATGGAGTCAAAAAGTGGAGTAACTTTTCCTGAAAATTTTTTACTTTTTCTTGCCATATTAGAGAAAACCTTTTTACTGTGTGTATGTGTCTTATAAGTATCATTAACAAGGGTTATGGGTAAATTCATTAGCTGGTTATTCAAAAAAGAGTTGTAAAAACCTTTGATACATTATAAATCTCTTTTGGATTCCAAGTTCCTAACATACCATCAAAATTAATTTTAAGAAATAAATAAAGGATCTGGGATTTGGTCGTGAAAGAGAGTGTAAGGTTTTGGTAGAGGTAATTGAAATATGAGAGAGTTTTTAAAGATTGTCATTTGACCGACTAAAAAGATTTGAACTTATCTTGAAGAAATCTTATGATTTTATAGAAAGATCACGAATTCTCCAATTAGTCAAACCCTATAAGCTAGGTAGTTAGCGGAAATATCTCAACGGCTCTTTAATTGATGAAATTCTGTTATGCTACCAACAATACTAACGGTCAGCTAGCAGTACTAACTTAATACTGGCAGTATTAAGTTGATGCCAAGAAGTATTAACTCCAATCTTGATCCAACAAACATTTCCATCACCAATTTAGATTCTCACATTCTCTCTTTCTATTTTTATATGCTTACACGTTATCTCTTAATTCTTTTTCTCACCAATGCACTCTTTTTGTTTTTGTCACATAGCTCTCTTTCTGTTTTTAAAACTAACTATTTCTCTATATTCTTTTTCCTCACAAATTCACACAATTTTGTACAATGTGCCATCAATTCCATAAGTTTCAGACTGTCCTCCCCACTTCTAAATGTGTTAACTTTTGAGAGAGGTGGATCATTGGACTATATAGATGTAGTCTCAAACCAAGTTTGAGCATCTACATCCCCCAATATGGTATCTTGGCACCTAGGACCACTACCTGAACCAATTCCCTAAGAACTTGGCTCATTAAGTGTTGCCATGGATTGGGTCTTAATTTATGTTACCACTGTCCTGCTCTGCTTCTAAGCTAGAAGCAGTAGTGGCAGCCCTTTCCATTCTGTCACCCAACTCCTTATGGACAGCCTCATCACCAACCTTTTTCAGGGGGACCACTAGACTGAGGTATCTTGGTGTCCCCCTCAATTCAATACCAGATACTCAATATGCTTAGCCTGTAATTGTTAGTCCAAAACAAAAAATACACACTCCAAAGTATTTTCTTGATTAGCAGTTTTAATTATGACTAACAGTTTTAACCAACAGTCTTAAGTATAACTAGCAGTACTAATTATACTTAGCAGTATTAACATTTACCTTAGCAGTTTTAACTATGTCTTTAATAATTATACAACAACATGCCTCTATTCATCACAAGCACACTAGAAAAGATTAGATAGACATGTGAGAATTCATGAGGATCCATATTTATGCATAACCCATGAATAAAAATTAAGAACTGTTAAGCTTTAGAGATTGAGTAATCCAATGCTAGAAATTAGAAAGTTAAACCTGCTAACATCAAAAGCTTTAGTGAGAAGATCTGCAACATTTTGGTCTGTGTGAATCTTGATCACTTGTATTAACTTCTTCTCATATGAATCTTTGATAAAATGGTGTCTTATCTCTATGTGCTTGGTTTTAGAGTGAGACACTGGATTCTTCACAACACAGATTGTACTTTCATTATCAATTTAGATTTTGGTGTTCATGAAATTGAATCCATAATCAAGCATATGATTTTGGATCCATAACACCTATCCACAGCAGTTAGCAGCAGCAACATATTCTGCTTCAGCTGTTGAGTTGGCTACTATTGTTTACTTCTTACATTGCCATGAAATCAATCTCTTGCCAAGAATTGACAACCTCCTGTTGTGGATTTCCTATCAAGACTAGCTCTAGCATAGTCACTATCAGAAAAAGTTTCCAAGTCAAATGGTAAATCTCTAGGATACCAAAGGCCCAATTTAGGTTGGCCTTTTAAG
>BQNB010029645.1:16620-55577 GCA_026074375.1 Tanacetum coccineum
TCCGCTTTCTGTGCCCAAGTCAATTAGATGCGAACACAATTAACGGATTATGGCTTTTACTTCAACAAAATTCGTATCTATTATGATTCGACATCAGCCATAGCCATAGTCATCATGAACAAACATTTTCCAATAACTACAAAGTTATTGGTTATCGGTTTATTACATTTTACGGAAGAGAAACTCTGCCCAAAAAATTTCACATTCCTGCGGAATATGACAACCCATACCAAACCGAGTCAACTCAGTAATTACCGAGTTGACCGGGTCAACTCACTGAGTTAGTTAACCAAGTCAAGACAATGACATAAATGTAGAAGATACACAGACTCGAAGACTTAAACCATAACTAAAAAGTTAAACCCATAACAACATCAATTATCACAACCATAATCAATCAACAACAATCAACTCAACCACAACCTCCATAAATCAAATCTAATCAATTTACAACAACCCATCCTCACAACAACAACTAATCTCATCTATATCCTATCATCAGTCAAACTCAACTCATCATACCTTAATAAAACATAATAAACAAATAGATCTCAGCTCTCATTTATTTCGTGTTATATAATGATAGATATGACCTTACAAAGATCAAACACGAGAAACGAATCATCATTGATCTGAAAGAAGAAGTGTCTTCATTTTGCTATATGAAAATAAAGAAGATTTTAAACTAAAAAGTTAAAATCTTTCTTTGTTTTGTTTTTTGAAATCATGAAAACATAAAACCTACCTATGACCCTTTTATAAAAGGATCTTGAAGACATGTACTTCTTGGTTCTTGACACCTTGATGGTTCGATGGTAATGAGCAGTAAAGAAACAAAAGGGGGGCTTGTTGAATTGGTGGTTTAGTGTTTGGGACTCTTTGTTGTGGCTACGTATTAATGAAGCTTGTTATGCAGATTTGATTTGTGTGATTTATGTCAAAGGTTTGGTAGATTGATTACAAAGGATGAGAGGAGATGAGGGAGTTGTTATAATAATTAGGGTTGAGATAAATAGGGTAATAGTCTAATTTATACCACTAATTTAGGGTTGTTGGATGGATTTGGGTATTACCAAAAGTGATTGGTCAATTGTTTTAGGATGGGGTATACCAAACATAACATTGGGCCAATTATTGTAAACCTTGATTTGGGTTGTTTCTCTTGCAATATGAAATGGGCCGGTTATGTTTTAAGGTAAGGTATTATTGGTATGATTGATTAGTGGTGGCAGTGTTATCAAATTAAGCCGGGTATTAAAACACTATTATGTTTGGTATTGTCTATGTAACCAAGTTTTATTACTTGGACGACCATTATTACGGTAAATTTTTAAGTCGATATCCATTAACAATTATAAAACATCAAAAATCATGACAACAACACAACAAACACAATACATTGCACTAAAATGATCCTTATTAAAATTCACCTTCACTCTTAATGGTTATTATTGGTTTTTATGACTACAAGGATTTTCTATGATGTTTCTTTGTTATCCCTAAATATATAAGATCCAAACACAACAATAAGCCTACCAATAAGCCATGACAAGCACAAACCAAATAAGAAGAAAGGTAGAAAGAAGATGGAAGAATATTAGATTAAGAGAGAGAGTTTGGTATGATTACACCTATAAAAATGTAACCAACACCCTCTCCATGTGTGGAGAGGGTCCTATTTATACTCGTTGCCTACATATTAGCGTATGGGCTTTCTACCATGGGCCAGGCTTGGCTTGTCTTAGGATTTGAGCCCGAAACATAAACAATATTAGCTTAAAGTCCAAGCCCGTTGATCCAGACTAGCCTATTACTTAACAAGACTAATTACGACTAAGACGACCGATAACATTCTTGTTTGACTAATATAAAAATATGGCTAACAATCTCTGTTAATGTTGAGGTCTTCTTTGATCACCCCAATGTTGACGTTCTTGATGGAGGTTATCTTGATTTGACTCTTGAGCTTTGCCTTCTTTGGTCTTGTTCTTGTCTTCTCTTGTTTGTAATGGCTTTGTTCATTCATGCTTAAGACAACCGATAATATTCGTTCGGTGTCATTTATGCGATCTTGATCTTGAGCCTTAATCTTTTGACTTTGAGTTCTTGAGATCATTAATCTTTCATCATCTCCTTGTCTTGAATTATCTTGATTTGACTTTCTTAATCAGCTTGTGCTTTTGACCAACATGCTCATACTTGTTACATTCATGTTTGACTTATATAAACATAAGACTAACAATCTTCCCTAATATACGATTCTTGATTTGACTTTCTTGATCTTTGAGGAAGTTTAGGATCAAAAATCTTGATGCTAAACGATTGACTTTTAAGGCTTGAGTATGAGTATGTGGTAATGAATCCGACTTTGCTGGCACAAGGTTGCAACATCGACGTTTAAATCTGCATTTAAAAGGTTAGTGATAAATAATAGATATAGGGGGAAGTGTCTTTGTCACTTCGTCAAATACGGTTACAATAACCACAGTTCCCCGTTAATCAGTATAAATACTGCCTGTGATCAGATAGAATTCATATGAATCTTCTTGACAGGGTTTCGCAGTTGTACTAGCCGTTCTCATTATCGAAACGTCTCAAAGCAGACAACACAGTAAGAGTGAATCAAATAGTTACTATTTTTTGATTAAGTCGTCAATTCATTTACTAGACCAAGATCGATATCCAGTTAGCAGATGCTCGATTCATATAGAATCTTGCAAGTCACCTACCATAGAGTGGTTTAAGGTTGACTCTGGAAGGATTTCCATTCGTCACCGTGAATACTAAAGAGTATCACTCTGAATGTTCTGGAAAGATCTTAAGGATAATGCATAGGACTCTTTATTACCAAATGTTGTTTAAGGGTGAACAACAAGTGTTATACATGGATTATGTCCTAATGAGATTTATAATTTGATATCTCTTAGCTTTAGACTAGGTTTGTGCACTTTAGTTTTAGTACTCGAAGGCTGGAGCTGACTGTCACCTATTTAATATCAACAATCTTGGAGTGAGAAAGTCAATAGATAACATGTGTGTCTTTGTGACAAATGAGACAAGTCTCTTTTGAGAGAAACTCGAATGGCTGGGAAGGGTTTTGCATTGCATCACTGGGTCCATGACGTCTTTCTTCAATACCAACAATCATCTTTATGATTTTGATAGATTATGTAATGATCCGGTTTCTGCCTAAGTTGTGTGGAGGGCTTCTTTCTTTTCACCCTGTATCCATACATTTCTTTTTAATTCTTCAACCCCTTTAATGCTTACTAAGACATCATCACTAACACCTTGTTGTGATTGTTCTAATGTTAGATCAACCTTAGTCGGCATTTTTCCCTTATTCTCATTCTTCTCCAATCATACCTAAGGACTTCTAATTATATCTATGGAATGTCCATGGGTAGATCCCTCTGGTTCTGGTTGGATCATAGGACTTATACCTAACCTTAACCACCTAATGACTTCATCAACGTTGTGAGTTAATTAGTTGTTGGGTATAGAGATCGAACCATAAAACCTTTGATACATACATTTTGAAATACTTTCCCTACACATGTGCTCTGAGATTCAAAATTATTTTGCACATATGATGACATTGGTCGGGTGCAAGTTTCACATTTATAATTGAGACTAATGAAATTACCAATGATGCATACGAGCAAGTATACTCGTTCATTCGTAGTAAATTAGGGTAAGTCAAGTTCGTTCCACGAGACTTGGTGCAAACCAATACTAGATAGCGAAATAGACACTAAGGTTGTCACGACCATTAGCATCACATAAACAAGGTAGTTAACTAAGTAAATTCATTCCATATTTAAAACTATACTTAAGTTGAGAATTCACTTCATGATATACATGTTGATAAGTTGGTCGTAAACAATATGTATGATTTCACAAAACCCAATTTGTAAACGATTTGTTCTGTGGATATGCTTCACAAAATCCTATTTATTGCATAAACTAATGACGAACCCTTTCGCCTATGAACCTCATCAACCCAAGCAGATCACTGTAGTTTGCTAGATAAATAATATTTCCTAAGTGATTCAAACAAGTCTGTTTGACCTATACTCAATTTAATACATTTGATCATCTTTTGATATTGAAAATGGTAAGGTCAATTACCTAAAACCCCTTTTTAGTTTTGTTACAGACTGAATAGAGAAAAGTCTACGCCACAAATCCCTTTTGACCTATTATTCTGTGGGTATACTAACCACAAAATCATAGAGAAAAACTCAAGACATAAATAAATGACATAAGCACATAAGCACCATTCATACCCAATCAAACATTATACCAAATCCGTTTCGTTCCCACACATAAGTATTAGGAATACTACCCATGTGAAAAATTCATTCAACACACAACCTTTTAGAATGTAAATAAAAACACATTCAGAAATACTTATAAGATAAATACCTACAAAATATTCCTAGAAATTTGGTGATATAGCTCGCCAAGGGCCGCAATCGCCGTGTACAATCAACGTAACACCAAGAGTGGTAGTTTTGGGGGGGGGTTGTTTTTTTGGTTTTTTTTTTTGGGGGGGGTGGTTTTTTGTTTTTTTTTTTTGTGTGTGTTGTTTTTTTTTTTTTTTTCTTCTCCTTCCAAATTCGTCTTAATCACACTCACCTGGGTTTCCAGAGATAAATATGCAACTTTTAGGGTAAATAGTGGTGGTGAAATCTTAACTTTTTTCAATGGTTAAGTGTTTTTTTAGGTTAAGATCCACCTATATTTATAGTACCCTCCAAACCGACTTAAAAGTAATAGAAGTCCCCTCAGTTGAAATTAAGAGTTATATGATCAGTTTCAAGGCATTAAATTTCGTAATACTCCCTGCATAATTGTATTTTTGTAACTGAATCGTCCTCTAGCCCGGCGGCAAAACCTTCTGCCAGGCGGCAATCATGTCGAGCTCCTAGCCGGGCGGCAATCCTTCCTGCCGAGGCGGCACAAGACCCCGTCGCTCGTCTTCTAATAACTCTTTCTCCCCTTGGGTCATCCATACCACATGTATATAACCAAGAAGTACTTGTTTACTGTTCCAGATAGGTCCTCGAGTCAATATCGCACCAGCTCTCATTTCTTAACTTCTTTATTTACTTCGCGTCCTTCGCTAGCTGCAACACAAGAAAACTCACTTTCACAATACCAGGTTAAACGCAGTATTATTTAGCCGAATATCATGTATAACAACTCGATAACGCATCCTAAAAACATCCAAACTGAGCGTTATCAAACATCCTACACTTAGGTTTTCTGCTCGCCCTCAAGCAGGTTTTATCTTTTTAATTAAAAAGTGACCTTTCCATGTTACCTATTGCTTGTATAAGTTAATCACAACAACTCCGAAAGATAGCGTGAGCACCAGGTAACTTTATCAAAATGATTTTATTTATGTATATTTGTAACTATCGCTAAAGTTAAGTCTTTCAAACTCATATTACCAAGTAGTTATTCCTACTTCTTTGATTAACTACTGTATCACGTCTCACACATTGGCTAATCATACTCTAAAATTTGCTCTCTTCCTTCATCTTCATAATTTAAAGCTTCATTGCTATTTTATTCACTCTTTTTTATCTTTTTTTTCTCGATCAACCTCGATGACTACTACATAGTTGGTAACTAGAAAATCCATGGACTTAACTACTAGTTAGTATAACACTACTATTTTCTTTTCTCTTTTTTAATAATTACTAATTTTTTTTCTCAAAATGGTTTCTATACCTTATCACTTAAATCACCTTTATATCACCTTGGCCATGTGTTGTTATAACAAATTTAAAAATCAGACCACATTTTTTTCTTTTTCCTAATTACTTTCCCTCCCCACACTTAAGTTTTGCATTGTTCACAATTGTAATTAAAAGAACTTCAAAGTAAGGAAAAAGGAAAAAATTAGTACAATCGATACTAACCTATATGCGATGCGATCTTCGTACGTGGTTTGAATACGCGAATCAAGTTCCATCCGAACTTGGATATGATAACCACCAGATACGTCAACACATAGTCAACCCTGCAAATACTGCAAATACACTACAAATTTTAATTTATCTCCAACATAAATATGATAAAAGAAAAACATCCTAAGATTAACAAACCACAATAAAGTTTTAAAACAATAAGTTAACAACCTACGATACAGGATAAATTATCCAACTGAATTAAACAAATTTTTTTTTAAAATTCTTGTGCAATCACTCGTCCATATCCTCATCATCAAATCCAGCTCCTCTAGACGATCCTCCAACTGCATATCCTGAAGAATTTCCTCTAAAGTTTGGTGAAATAATCATCACCTCTCAATCCATAGCTTCCTCCTTGGTTGCTTTGATTACCTGGGTTAGGGTAATGTGTGTAAGAGTGAGGGTATGGTATATATAGATATGGGTACGGTGGAACATTTGGTGGCTCATAACTCGGGTATGCAAAGTTACCTTGGTCTGCCAAATGATGGAGAATGTATAACACCCCGTGTTTTAGGGTCATTTGCAACGTCAATAAATTCACTATGTATTTTTATTATTGTACGTGTTTGCTTTTAAACCGTAAACGTTAAGTTAAATCGCATAAGCTAAAAATGACCGTTCAATGTAAACGGGCATTAAACAATTAAATGTTTACATCAAGCAAGTGTTAAGTAATTATTTTAAAGATAATTATTAACCTTGTTCATTTTATTTTATTGGTTACTTAAATTGTGTACATTTCGCGATAAAATTTCATTTAGGAATACCCAGAACCACCACAATTAATCTATGCTTTAACAAATAACCATTTTTATTTCTTATGATTAAAGTTTATAAAAACTTTACCACACTTATCAAATGGGATGCCCCATATATAAAGAAATAAGCAAGACTTCACAAATTGCAAGTATACATCTTTACATTTAACTACAACTTATTAATGACAAGTATACTTTCAATTCTTTCATTTTTATACAAGATAAATAGCTAGTAAATATCTTCCACTTTTTCATGGGATGATGTCCATATAAGGAAACATAAGAACACATTCATTACCTAAAAGAACCATGTACATGCAAGAGCTAGTAAGACCAACTTGTGACTAGTGGTTTTGACCACTAGTCACCCCCATTTCATGCAAATGTTGCCGCCCCCTTGCTACCTTTTTCTTAATATTTTAGCTAGTTAAAGAGTACATTGACTAGTCTTGGTTATATAATACTAGTACACATTCTCACTTCTCATAACACTTAACAATACACTTATCAAAAACCAACTATCTCTCCCTCTTTCTCCCTTTTAGCTACGGCAAACAAACACCCCATATATATATCCATAAATTTTATTTTCAAAGACCATACAATCACTCATACATCATATCTAAGATACCTAAAGGTGTTTTAAAGGCTTGGTTAAGCCTTTACAAGGATTGAAGCAAGAAAAGGAAGCTAGGGTTTCACTTGGTTAATTAGGGTTTTCTTGGTTGTGAAAGCTTTGGTTTTATATCTAAACAAGGGTTTAGATATTGTGGTCTACCATATTACATCATCATAAGGTTATCTAAAAACCCTACATCATTTACTTTCATGATTTCATATGTACATAATGTTTATATGGCTCATCACCATTTAGGACTCTTTTGAACTTGTAAAATAGATTTTTACTTGTTGTCATGATTTTATATACTTGTACATATGATATATGGATGCTAATATGATGTTATAATAGAAATATAAGTGTTGTACCATTATGGTTTATGTATAAAAAGTGTATATATAAACTAGTTGTTATAAAAAGTTACTTATACATATCATGAGCAAATGAGTATATGAACTTGTGATCTTGTTATCTTGGACAAAATATGGGATAATCATGGACTAGGGACCCTAGGTGTGTGAGACATGTGAAGTTGAGAGTTTTAATGGACTTGTAACAAGATGATTAAACTAAAAGATACAAAAACTAGGTTTAAACATGTTTTTATGAAAAACATCCAAACTTTCTGTTTAAATTCGACTCATGACCTATTCATTTTATATTTTTCTATAATAGTACGTCTCATTAGGATTCCAAAAAGGTAAGAAACCCGAAAAATGGATTAATAACGAAAAAGATACGTAGTTTACGAGTTATACGTGTTATAAAAGAGACTTTATAAAAACAAGTTATAAAATACTTCTAAAATGTAAAGTTTATTATTTTTCACAGATAACACATATTTTTAGGATTCCAAAACGATAAGAATCGTAATTTTTCAATTAATAACGAAGGAGTTATGAATTACGCGAGATTATATACTTAAATGTATAAAAATACTTTTATAAAACTATTTTTATAAAGTTACTGTTCATCCCATATTTATACATTTTGAAAATATCATTAATATGATAGAACTTTTAATAACAAAGACGTGCTCGAAAGAATCGCTAAAAACGGAGCTATAACGAGTAAAATACGACATTTACGGGTTTTACGATAACTAAAACTATAAAAATAATTTTATAAACTGGTGTGAACAGTAAAAAGTACTATTCGCCAGAGGACATGAAATAAAAAAATGTCATATTTTGATACGTCGTATTAATACGAGAGCGCGGACATAAGAAACGCAAGAAACAGACTTGAAACGTGAAAGTTATGTCATTTTTACCAAAGGTATATTTATTATCAAACTATTATAAACGTTTTTAACTTTATTAAATATGATTTCAGTAAAACAATTAGATGGTGATTGAGCTATATAGGATTGATATAAGGTAGTAGTTATAAAGTGATTAGTAACTTATACGACCTATATTGTATTAGGTTGCATTCCATCATTTCCAGTGACGCATATTCGTGATATACTGACATTCGCTCATCAAGGTGAGTTCATAGCCTCACGTTTTAAATGATTTTTGTTTACGAAGTTTTTAGGGTGAGAAACTTCATGTTTTACAAATGGACACAAGTGGATACTTTTTACTTAATGATTACGTGTGCTAAGTAGTGATAACCCTAGTTGAGCCCCATTTATCAATGAACATCAATTTACTGAATTATGGAGCGCGAAAGTTATGAAAGAATCTAATTAGGATGACATCCCCGTTTTGGGTGATTCGCTATTACTGGACAAATGTACGAATACCTAGTCAACATTGGATGTTTGCGGGTTAGAACATCAACATGGGAAATGTAGGCAATTTATCTTGTATTCATTCATGTCGAAGCTTCAGTGTCATGAGCTTATAGGGCAATGAAATTACATTATATATGTCTGTATCTGTGCATTATCATACACTTGGGAAATCTTTAATGGTCCTCTAATATACGATTTATCAAACCAATGAATTCACCACATTATAGTTGACTTTTTTAAAGCAATATTGTTTTTTAGGAGGTCAATAAGCACGAGGTGCAAGGATACATTGGTGTTTTATTTGGATATCATGCATTAAAAGATTTTGTCGCCATTACATTTTGTATATCTGTTATGGGCTAGAATCTTTGTATTTTAAACGAAGGGAACAAGTGAAGCTCGGAGCTATGTAATCAAATACTTGTTAAATCTAATGTATCGGTTTTAAATGACTTTTTGGTCATTCTATATATATCTTGTGTTATTGATCATTGAAGTAACACGCCCCAGACCATTATTCTGCTGCGACCCAATTTAGAGGTGTTACAAAATGGGCAGGAAATGTTCGAGCATATAGTTATTCCTAATCAACATAGACTCTCTCCAAACATTCCCATGCTCAACCTCATTCAAACTAGCGTTCTAATCTCCACAACTTGAGTTCAAGCCTCTTGGCTCTTGCCTCTGCTCACTGCTTCCTATTCCAGCCTGAGTTGGTATTCCAGTTTCTTTCAACAAGCACTGATTCTTTTCATCCAGCTCTTCTGCCAACATCTTCGTTGTCCAATACTTACAATCAATCGGCTTTGAATACTTCTTAATCTCATCATCCATTATCAATCTTGGTCACATAATGACCCATACAAATGACACTACTCTCATTTTTTCCGGAGCATGCTTGTACAAATGATCCGCAATAATCCAAGCCGAATTCACTCCACGTGCATCCTCCAAAGCGCTCATCATCCACAATCTTGTTTTTGACATCTCTCCTTACTAGCTAGTCTATGCACCAAAGATCCCACAATAAGTTTGTGCACAATCCGCATGAGTGGTTCCTTAACAAGCACTTCCTTGTGGTTAGTCAATGTCGGCTTTCCAACTTTAGTCCAATAGTCCTTATGGTCAAACTAACTGTCATCAACCTCTAACTTACCAAAGTGTACACCAAACAATCGATGATTCACCTCGTCTTCCATAAACAAACCTAACACAACTGCAAACTCGGGAAGAGTAAGTATATGCTCATTTCCACATAATCGAAACCATATACACTTCTCCGTCATCAAATTGCTTTTGTCCACATCCTTGTCAAAATCCATCATCAAAAAGAATTCCAACACCCATTCAGGATAAACTTCATCATCAATTGAGAGTGATCTCTCCCATGAGTAATCAACAAAAACATCTCCATCTCCTTCGTAAATGTATTTTAATTTCATCATATTTCTCAAATTATCTTCAAAACCATAAGCATTAAACACGCCCCAGTTGCCAACCCTTGGTACCCCAATGCTTCTATCTTGTAATTTTGACAACCTCTCACAATAAGTATGCCTCTACACGGATGTCAAATCCTTCCACTTCAAATTACCATTCGACACAGGTTGTAACAAGTAGGTGATTGTATTCTTCTTATTCCTTTTCTCATACTCTGCAATAAGTGGATTTGGCAACGTACCCTTGCGACTTTTCTGCAAATTCAGAAAATATAAGTCCTAACAATCATTTACGAACTGATAAAACCAAGTATATCACATTTGAACATGTCGTTTCATTTTCAAAAAAAATTTGGGACATAACTCCCCTAGCCGCCCGGCGCAGTGCCTCTGCCGTCCGACTGGGAGTTCGTCCCAAGCCGTTTTGGCTTACGTAACGTTTTCTGGGTGTTTTATTCTCCTCCTAGTTTTCCATAATCTCCCTAACTCTCTTATGGTTTTCCTAAAACTTTCCCAAACTCTTCTTTAACTTCAAACTATTCTCTTCATTTTTTTTCTTTCGCCTAAATTCGCTATATTTCACTAACTTCACACTTATCAAAATCAAAATGAGTGATCCATACAATCAACCTAGCATCATAGGACCTCTAAGATTAATCATACATCACATTAAAACAATTACACTCAACAAATCCGAATGAAAAATTCGACCTCAAAATTTTTGGATTTTCAACCTTGAGCCATTCGATCCACACTTGACCAAATCATCTAATCCTTTCTGGGAATTAATCTCTTATCATATACTCACTTAGTCCTAAAACCAATTAGTCTAATTCGCAACGAATCAAAATCCCCTAATTTTTCTACCCTAAATCAAGATTACAAATTTAATATGAAAAAAATGGAGATCGAAACAATTGCATACCTTATTTGGTGCCATAGATGATCAACAAACAACTCTCTCGCTTGCAATTAGATTAAAATAGGATTTTTGGATGATCCAAGATAATAGTATGTTTGTGTGTGTTTTTGGGTTTTGGCCCACTTCCTAGCCGGGTGGCTTTGTATCTAGCCGTGCGGCTTGACAAAAATGGTGTATTTTCACTTTGAAACTTTTACCCCGACATAAGGTTACTGATTTGTAGTTTATCTTTGGTTAAAACAACTCACTTTTGAGCATTTTTACCAAACACTATATCTTTGACAATAATGATTGCATAAGTAAATTAAACATAATAATAATCATCTAAATTTCCCCAACTTAAACCTAACGATAACCAAATTGTCTAGACCAACGATAATCCTACCAAAATAAGAACCAACCAAAAGTACTTAAAGTAAAATTGCCTAAAGGATGCATAAATGAAAAGAGAAACGAACATCCTTAGCACTTTGATTTGTGCTTTATTCTTCTCTTGCACACTCCATCTTTGTATTGTCTTTGATTTCCTTAGTCAAGAAAATGACTAAACCTTAAAACATCTTCGGTTGTGAATTTTCCCGATAGCTTTCTTGTAGTGGTCTTGGTCTTGAACGCTCTATTAAACTTCCTTCCACTAGGGGTAACGATTTCAAACCTAGCATGCCAATTTCCATCGCCATCAATCTTCTTGTATGTTCCATATCCTTCATTGCCCCAATCTATGTTTTTCAATTGCACCGGCAACGAACCAAGAAAGTCCACGAGCTTCTTAAACACAATGATATTCTTGAATGGATTAAAGTACGCCTCCATTGCCTACGCCATTTCCATATCATCCTCGATATCTAAAAACAATGGTGTAACCGGACCATACTTCGCGTTTCCATCTTCGTCTCTTCCCACTTTAAATTTTTTTAGCCAATCATCTTCTCCTTCCATTTCGAAAGTTTCCACATATGACTTGGACCGTGGCTTAGGAAAATAGGTGTGACGGATAACCCCATCATCAATACAAAGTGTACCTCTTCCCATGTCAATAATAGCACCGCAAGTTCTCAAGAAAGGTCGGCCCAATAGCAATGGTAACTCGGGATCCACCGAAATATCCAAGACTAGAAGATCAACTACATAGTCTTGATACCCTACTTGGATCCTCACATTTTTGACTTCTCCCATCGCCTTAGCTTGAGTATTATCCGCCATTATCAATTTTGCTTGGTAGGGCCTCGGATCACCAAGCCCAAGGTCTTTGTATAAGCTATATGGAAAAACACTCACACTTGCTCCGGTATCCACTAGAGAAACCATCTCGACAACACCGTTAATCTTTACCGGCAATACATAGTTTCCGGGATCACACATTTTTTAGGCAAACCATGTTCAAAAAAGCCTACTTTGTTTTCTTCACTAAAGTCTTTCTTGTTAAGCCTTTCCTTACCTATCAAGATTTCATCTAATTTCTTCTTGTATATCACATAGTTCTCCAACACTTCAAGAATATGCTTTGATTCCTCTAGCTCTTTGTATCTAATGTCCAACACTTCTTTCATCTTCTCCCTTTGTTTTGAGGTGAGGGGGTAGTAAATTGGTTGTGGTGGAATGGTGGAAGTCGATGGAATTTCTTCTAGTTTCAAGGAAGGAGGGGGGATGTGAGTTTGTTAATATTATACCCTTTGTTGCGGTTTGCCTTCCCCATCTTGACAAATTCTTCACTTGAGCTTCCAATTTCCTCCAAAAGATCGACCACACTGTTAACCTCTTCGAACATAGTAAGATTCATCTTATATTCGCCCAATCCGAAATCAACTTGGCTTTTTGTGGTTGCCAAAAAGTCCCTTCCAAACATAATAGAAGGTTCCCCTTCGTTAGCATAATCAAGAACAACAAAATCAGCCTTAAACTTAACCCCATGGATTTCCACGTTGACATCATTCACCATCTTCCTACCGTAGTCACTAATACTCACATGCACAAACCTCATGCTATCCAACACTTTTTCTGTAACATAATTCGCTAAATCTACAAGATCGAGTTCCGTGTCCCTAGCTCCTTGCCCATCAACCTTACACGGTAAAGAGTACCTCATTAATGGCTCACCAAAGGTCCGAAGTGGCGCCTTGGTAAAAATTGCAAACTTTTGGTTTCCGACTTCGATCACAATGCTCTTATGCTCCAAAGCATCAAACAATTTCATTTCCTTAGCAACCCGTGAATCTCCATCATCCATACATTCCTCAAGATTTTTCAAGTATTCCAAACCAAACTCAAAGTATCCATTCCGAAAGCTTAAACAACTATAAAAGACAACATACATCATCCAACTCATTAGCGATGGGTTAGTATAAACAAATAATCATTCGCACTTGTTTTCCATGATAGTTTAACCCGTTAACCATTTTAGAACTGACCCGTGCATCCTTACGCTTAAATCTCTCAAACCCAAAAATGTTTCACACAGAACTGCCCAGCCGCCCAGCCAGCTCCTTTGCCGCCCGACTGGGTGCTCATTTGTTTATATCAGGCTGTGTCGCCCGGCAGGTAACTTCTGAAAAAAATTATTGCTACTAATTATTTACCATCTAAATTTTTTACTAAATATATCCGCTACCTCTTGTAATGATTAAAACAAGAATAAAAGACAAGTCTTGGGCAATGGCGCTAAAAACTTGATGACGTTGGTCGGGTGCAAGTTTTACATTTATAATCGAGACTAATGAAATTACCAACAATGCATACGAGCAAGTATACTCATTCATTTGTAGTAAAGTCGGGTAAGTCAAGTTTATTCCACAGGACTTGGTGCAAACCAATACTAGATAGCGAAATAGACACTAAGGTTGTCACGACCATTAGCGTCACAGAAACAAGGTAGTTAACTAAGCAAATTCGTTCCATATTTAAAACTATACTTATGTGAGAATTCCACTTCATTGATATACATGTTTGATTATGTTGGGTAAACAAATGTGTATGATTCACAAAACCCATTTGTATACGATTTGGTTCCGTGGTATGCTTCACAAAATCCTATTATTGCATAAGACTAATGACGAACCATTTCGGCCTATGAACATCATCAACCCTAAGCCAATCAAGTATGTTTACTAGATAAATAATGTTCCTAAGTGATTCAAATAAGTCCTTTCGGCCTATACTTGAATTTAAGACCTTTTGCTCATCTTTTTGATTATGTGAAAATGGTATGTCTCAATTACCAAAACCCCTTTTTAGGTTGTTATGACTGTAACACCCTCAAATCTGAGCATGCAGCGGAATGTTTGAATATCCGAGGGCGTTACTTTATGGATCAATAGCAAAAGATCTGAGAACGACTACTAAATGTGTCATTTGAAAAAAATACATTGGATTAACAAAATACTTGTTTGTTACATAAGCTCATGGCTTCAAATTGTTCAACAATATAAATAAAGATTCCGGTTTATAACAATTTTCCCCAAAATGTAATAAGACCCCAAATCTTAAGTGTTGACTCTTCAATAATTGACTTCCAATGTATCATCGCACCTCGTGCCTTATTGACCTAAAAAACATGCTTAAAAAGTCAACATAAAGTTGGTGAATTCATAGGTTTATGTAAATCAATAGTAGGACAGCAAGATTTCCAAGTGTATGATTAAGCAACAAATGCAAACATCATAAAAGGTAATTACATTTTACTAAGCTCATGACATTGAAGCTCGACATATGTGAATGCAAATATATTTGCCAACGAGTGTCCGTGAATGATGTGCTAACCAACATCCTAAGTCCGACATGGTATACGTTCGTTCCCAGTGATAACTCATCACCCAAATGAGGATTATCAATCCCAAATAGATCTATCTATAACATTCGCGCTCACAATTCAGTAATTGACAGCTCATTATAAAGGGCTCAGTGGGTTATCGGTACTTAGGTAAACACGTAATCATTGTATAAAATGTACACTTGCGTCCAATTTGTAAAACAAGCATGTTCTTACCCCGAAGATGTAAATCATTTAAGAAATTGTAAAAACATGAGGCTATGAACTCACCTGAGTAAATAGTCTTCTGAAAATGATAATACATATCCAAGTAAGCGCTGAATCACACCGTCAAATACCTAAGTAAATACGGCCAGTCTTAGTCTACAAATTTAGGCTAGAGACTCAATGTATAAACTACAATAAATTGCTAGTCTATATATACTGTTATCACTTGTGTGGTGGTGTACGTGTTTAATGTATTTGAAGTTGTTTGATGGCTCTTGGGAAGGTATACGATTTCACACGTTCTTGACTATGCATAAATGTCATTAATAAATATTCGTATTTATTAAATTGTAAGTTAACTCGGGTATTACCCGAATATAATTCGTCTGATATGTTAAGTGATTAGGAAATCACTTTGGTTTATAAAATAACCCTTGAGGTTTTGTTGTATAATTACTAAAACAGCCCCTGGGTATATAAAATATATATACTATTTTACATTTCAAACCCTTAAGTTTTCATAATTACACATTTAGTCCACCAACTTTACAAGTTGACAATTTTTGTAAAACCTAAAAATCTCAACAAGTGTAAAATTACCAAAATACCCCTAATGAAGAAAATTACATAAAAGCATGCATAAATTTCATTTTAATTCTAGAAATTATGAAAATACAACATATGACAATTATGAAATTTATGTAAGATTAAAATACTTTATATTATATAAGAAAAATAAATAATATCTATGTAAAAATATATAAGCCGAATTATATGTATTTAATTAATTATACTTTACAATTAATATAAAATAAATATGGATAATAATAAAATAAATTAGGCAAGTTTAAAATCTGATTTAATATATTTTGAAAGGCCCATAATCTCGGCAAAATACCCCATTATATTTATCTATGCATTTTATTTTGTTAAATCCCTAAAACATAATTTCTGAAAACCCTAAAATTCAAAGAGGCGGCACAAAGAATTTTCCAAGGTCTAGGACGATTTTTCTAAGGTGTTTTGGAGATCAAGGATCGTGGGAAAAATAGTGGGAAGATTGTAAAGTGCTTGGTTCGATTGTGGTATTTGTTTTGGGTTCGAATTAAGCAACCGGGTTCAATAATTCATTAAATCCATCAAGGAATCATCAAAGGTATTTTTTTATCTCAATTTCTCTCATATTCATTCGTTCTTATGATGAGGAAATAAATTATCATACATGTTATTTTGATTTTAAAATTAAAAACATGTTCGAAACCCTAATTTTTAGCTAATTATGAAATCGGCACAAATAATATTTGTACAATTGATTTTATATTTTTCTAAGGTTTTTCATATCACATATAACTCAGATAAATTGTTGGAAAAATTTATAAATGATTCGAATAATTATTGGGGATTTACTTGTGTTTGCCGATTTCGAAAATAAGGAAAAAGGAAAGAATAAAATTAGGGTTAGGGTTTTGATAATTTTTCCAGGTGCATTTAATGCCAATTATTGGGAAATAATTATGTTTGTGATGGGGAAAAATTATATTAGGGTTTTGTGAATTAATTTGTTATACGATTTGCTATGTAAAAGTATAAGGACTTGTTTTGTAATTTCTGAAACTATGGGGTCTGTTTTAGACATGTTATTATATTTAATATATTCTGTATAAAATAAGTTGGGGGGTATAAAAGGTCATATTGATATTATTTTGGATTTAAAATGGTTAATTACATATAATAAGTAATTAGAAAGTAAATAATTAAAATAGAGGGACTGAAATTGTAAATCCTGAAAATTGGAAGGTTTGGTTAGTATTTAATGTATAAAGTATGATTTTGTCATATTTGAATCTATAAGGGCTTGTTTTGTAATTATGGATAATTCGAAAGATAATGTTTAATTAATAATAAACCAAAAGGACTAAATATGAAATTATGTTAATAAGGGTTTGACTTGTAAATACAGAAAATGGAAGGTATAATCTGATATAATATGAAACTTTGATTATTTACCTTTTAACTTGAAATTGTTGATTTTGGCATATTAAACCTAAAATATGGTGGAAAAGTTGTCATATTTAACCTAAACTTGTGAAGTTGACATATTAAGTCCCTAAGCTATTCAAAATACTTAATAGAATCTCAATGAGGAATATGACTAATTTTGGAAATTATTAAAAATGGAAAAGTTACTAAAAATGGAAGGTTACTTAAAATGGGAAAGTTTCTAAATTTGGAAGTTACTAAAATGGAAGTTACTAAAATGGAAAGTTTCTAAAAATAGAAAGTATAACTTAAATGAATGGTTTGTAATTCGAATTCATCATTTCTCTAGGTTCGGTCAAGAGGGAGTCGATTGTGTTATTTCTGTGGTGTTTTCGTGGTTATTGTTTGCTTCGGAATAAGGTCAGATTTTTGACCTTATCGTTAAGGTTTCTCATGACATATTCCTCTCTATCTTTGATTTCTTATGTGATTTGCTACATTTGCTCTGAGCCTTTTATTTTGGTTCTCTTATATGATCTGTTGTTATGTTCTGTTTGAACCCTGCTATGCTACCTTTGATATTTGAACCTTTGGCATTGAACCTTTGCTATGATCCCTTTGAAATGAACTTTGATATGACTTTGCTTTGAACCCTTCAGTTTGAGAACCAAAGCACTATTTGTTTCCTTGCCATGAAGGTTAAGTATTCCTACAAATCCACCATTAACATGGCTTTTTTTTTTGTCATTGTGCACCTTTGGCCATGACTCAGTCTGTGAAGTGAGTTTATTCTCACGCGTCCCCCCCATGTGATATTATATGCGCATTATTGAAGATTATTATTTGTTTAAGGGAGCGTCATGGATGCATCCTAGAATTTGTTTGGTATTCGATGATTATGACATTATGATGTTTGGATATTTGGTGACTGATGTTTGGGTGCAATCCACGTCTTTCACAATTTGGAGCTCTACTCCATGGATCTATGATATTATTTTGTTTGGGCTTGAGTAAATTGGACTTTGATTTGATTTTCTGATTCATCTTACCTTACACTATGAATTGACTTCTGAAATTGTCTTACCTTATATTTGTATTCCTTTGATCATGTCTTGTGATATCCTTTGTACCTTGTATCGTATCTTTGATTTCCGTTATCCCCTTTTGCAATGCGCTTTATTATATTATATGTTCACCTGGTCTTTGTAAGTCGCGCACTTTTCTTTTCCTGCGGCAGGTATCTAAGCTAGGAGCTGGGGTTGTTTTCAGGCTATGAGTGCTGAGTGTGGACTTACCCTAGAGATCTTAGTTTTGATATATGAATTGTTTCTTTCAAGACATTGTTATTTCGTTTGGATATGTCTATCTTTTGAGAACTTATGTACCTTAAGTCGTGTTGACTTATTTTCCTTTGGTTATTTATTTGAGACTTCCGCTGTTTATGCTTGTGTTATGATTATGTATGCCTTTGATGTCACACCATATTTGTAATACTTCTACCCTTTTAGGGTCGGGGCGTTACAATTTTGGTCCTTTTAGTTTCACACTAGCCCCCTTAACTTTTAGAATATTCAAAACAGCCCCTAGACTTATTAAAGTCCAAAAATGACAGTTTTAGTCCCTCTAGTTTGTAATTTACACTTTTAGTCCTCCGACTTTGTAAAAATTGCATTTTCACTCCAATTAAATCCCAACAAGTGGCATTATGTTTAATTAAGTCCAAATAAGCCATATAAGCTGTCCTAGCTTATAAATAAGCTTTAACGAGCTTATTTTGGCTTAATGGGCCTTATTGGGCCCATTAAAGTCCATTAAGTGTTCTAAGGGTCCAATTAAGTTTTAAAAAGCATTAAGGCATTCGTTAAGCTTATTTAAGATACATATTTCTGTTTGGCTTATTAATAAGCTCGGATGAGCTTATTTGAAGCTTATTGGGCTTGTTGGCCCAACAGCCTTAGCCGAAATTTAGCAAAAGGTCCATTAGGGTCCTCTTAATGATTTTAACTTATTTCTGATGTTCAATAAGCTCATTAGGGTCTATCTTTACGTTTTGGCTTTATTCATAAGCAAAATAAGTCTAGTTTATTGGGCAGTTTGGGCTAGTTACATGCCCGATAGGGTTTTTAGGCTTCGAAATTATTTCTTTTGGTCCATTAGCTTATTAAGTTTTATAACAAGCATTTTAAGCGTTAGAAGCTCTCATATTATGCGTGGGAGCGTATTTGTGGCTTCGGGTTTCGGGGCTTACGACGGAGACTACCGAGCCAAATTTAGATCGTTTCGCGTTTTACTAAGGTACTAGGGATAAAGAAGTATGCCAAAGGGTCCATTAAGGTTCTTAAGTTCATAGTAAGCTCATTAAGCCGTGTGAGCTCACGAATAAGCTGTTTAGGCTTATTATGGCTTATGGGCTCGCGTTGGGCTCACGGTAATAAGCTACGAGTCCATTAAGGGCTCGACTAGCTCCTTATAGGTATTTTAGGATTCAAGTGAAACAATAAGCACCCTTAGTCCTTAAATAAGCTCGTAGAGCTTATTTATAAGTCGTCGGCTTATTACCTGAGGCTTGTTGGGCCTGTTAGGCCTGAGCCGAGCATACTTGAACATTATACGAGTCCATTATGGCTCGTTGCTTCCCTTAGCCACTTACATGGTTATTCGAAAGGCCCTAGTGGCAAAAATGTCATGTATTTAGCTCATAAACACGTCGCCTCTTACATGCAAGTGCTTATTAGGGTCGTATACGTATTCCCAAGTCATCTTAATTTGTTTACAACGAAGGTTTACGCGGGGTTTTCTTATATTCGAACGGTTTTCAAACCCTTGCTCGTTACTAGGTCACGTCACTTGGTCCTTTACATTTTAACACTACACACGTCGTTATACGCAATAACATTTGCGTATAACACGCATGTTATTTATTATTCGCGAACTCGCGCTAGCACATTACATATATATGCGACATATTGACTAGTTCACAAAGAAAACAAATATAATACGAGTGGTATAGGTTCAAACGAGACTTACAAGAGTCCTAGTGGCGTGGTCGTGTATTTGAACGAGTAGAGTGTCAACCCAACCGCTCACACGATCGTAACGACCCAACCCAAGCTTCTAAGCTTATTCGAATACCCAACCTTAGCTTGTAAATCTTTTTGTGACCTTGTGTGATAACCTAGTGGTGTTTGTGAGTTTGAATGTGATAAATGAAGGGGTTTGTTTTCGGTTTAAGACTCGAACACAAGAAACAATTATGTGTGTAATTGTTTTAGCTTAGAGAGAGGATATAAGAGTTTGGAAATTTGTTAAGTGAGCTAGTGAATGTTATTTATAGGATAAGAAGCTAGTTAACTCTCTTGATTTCACAAACAACCCAAACCGAACCCTAGATGGTGGTTTTTGGGGATTTCTAGTTTGCTACCCCTTGTATTTGGCTAAACCACTAAGTACCATCCTTAATTGTGATGTGTTTGTACAAGATTTATGAAGTACTAGTACTCTTAAAGATCATGACAAGATTTTCTAGCTAGTTAATCACAAGGGACGATTTATATGTGGTTTAACTTACCCCTATTCGGCCTTGGTGGTTTATTAACACACTAATTGTACAAATTTTATGTTTATGGATTAAAAGTGGGTATTGGTTTGAGTCTAGGTAAGTCTAGGTATTTCCGGGGTGTGTCCAAATGTATTTTTATTGCCTAACGACCCTTTTACGTGGACTAAAAAATAAAAGTACTCAAAGACATAATTTATCTTCTTAATATTATTTTATTACTTGTTGATGTAACCTTGATACTATTTGATGACCGGTTTACATTAAAAGATCTTTTTAGTCTACGCGATTTAACTTATAAGTTAAATTAAAGTGAAACGCGTATCGGCCAAAATAAAATAGTGAGAATACTAAGGGTCATAAAATGACTGAAATTGAGAAATGTTACAGTCTCCACCCCGTTTAAAAGAGCTTTTCCTTAAAGCTGTAAGATCCTTGTTAGTGGATGGCGAAAAAAAAGTGAAAAAAAAACATAAAAATAATAACAAAAAAAAGAAAAAAAAAAAAAATATATAAAAAAAAAAAAAAAAAAAAAAAAAAAGAAAAAAAAGAAAAAATAAAGAAATTATAAAAAAAAAAAAAAAAAAACCCGGTTTATGAACAGTTATGGGTATTTCTTCTTGAACGAATCCTCACATTCCCAGGTGAACTCAGGGCCCTGCCCAGAGTTCCAGCGAACCTTAACCAGTAGTATCCGGCTTCACTTCAACCGTTTGAATCTTCCGTTCATAATTTTCAACGGGTCTTCCACAAACATGGCTTATCAGTCACATGATTCCTTCTACGACTATGACTATGGGTCGTTTGTGTAACTCTATTAGATTAGACACATGGAAAGTATGGTGAACTCTACTCAACTCTTGAGGAAGTTCCAGCATGTAGGCAACTTTCCTAACTTTTGCTAACACCTTGAAAGGTCCAACATATCTCGGGTTCATCTTGCCCCACTTACCGAACCGTACGACCCCTTTCCAAGGCGAGACCTTGAGCATAACCCTATCCCCAACCTTGAACTCCATCGGCTTTCATTTCCGATCGGTGTAGCTCTTTTGTCGATCCTGAGCAGCTTGCATCCTCTGCTTGATCAGGATGATCTTTTCCGTTGTTTCTTGGATCAATTCCGGACCAGTCAGTTGGGCTTCCCCAACCTCAGCCCAGCACACCGGTGATCGACATTTTTGACCATACAGTGCCTCATAAGGGGCGGCCTTTATGCTAGCGTGATAACTGTTGTTGTATGAAAACTCGGCCAATGGCAAATGTTTAACCCAGCCTTTGCCAAAATCGATCACGCAAGCACGTAGCATGTCCTCGAGAGTTTGAATGGTTCTCTCGCTCTGGCCGTCAGTTTCTGGATGATACGCAGTGCTCATACTAATATCTGTACCCAAAGCTTTCTGAAATGATCTCCAGAAATTTGAAGTAAATCTTCCATCACGATCACAGATAATTGAAGCAGGTATCCCGTGTCTTGCTACTATCCTGTTCAAGTACAACCTTGCCAATTTGTCTAACGGATCATTTTCCCTTATTGGCAAGAAGTGGGCAGATTTTGTAAGCCGATCCACAATCACCCAGATGGTGTCAAAACCTTGCGACGACTTAGGAAGCTTGGTGATAAAATCCATCATGATATTATCCCACTTCCACTCGGGTATCTCAGGTTGTACTAGCAATCCCGATGGCCTTTGATGTTCGGCCTTGACCCTTGCACACGTCAGGCATTTGCTAACATACGTGGCGATGTCTGCCTTCATATGGCGCACCAATATAGCTTTTTCATGTCTTGATACATCTTTTCCGAACCGGGATGGATAGAGTATTTTGACTTGTGAGATTCGTGCATAATCATGGATCTTAAATCTCCATAGCAAGGCAACCAACTCCTGCCGTGTAAACATAAGGTTCCATCGGCACGTGGTTCCAATCTTTCCTTGGGTATATCCCTTCTGATTATACCGCCTACGTCTTCATTCACGAGATTCTCTGGTTTCTGGGCTTCGATCTGAGCTTCTAATATTCGTTTGGGAAGATCCAAGCCAATTGTCATAACTAAGGCTGAACCGATAATGGCTCAAGCGTCTAAGGCTCAATGCATGGCCACTATGTTTGCTTCCCCGGGTGATAACGAATTTCGCAATCGTAATCACTTAACAACTCTAGCCAACGACGTTGCCTCATGTTAAGCTCCTTTTGGTCGAGAATATGTTGTAGGCTTTTATGGTCGGTGAACACGGTGCATCTGGTTCCATATAGATAGTGTCTCCATATCTTTAGGGCAAACACTACCGATCCAAGTTCTAAATCATGAGTGGTGTAGTTCTTCTCGTAAACTTTTAGTTGTCGAGAAGCATAAGCAATCACCTTCTCTCTCTGCATCAATACATCACCTAAACCCTTGTGTGACGCATCACAGTAGACCACAAAGTCTTCGCTTTATGTTTTAAAGCAGAATTGTGCACTGCCACAACTCTGCTTTATTAACTGAAAGCGTTCTCTTCCTTTTCACCCCAGTCGAACTTGATTCCTTTCTGAGTAAGTTTCGTTCATTGAGCTTTGCTATCTTCGATAATACCTTTCGATGAACTTCGATTAGTAACCTGACATGAACCCAACCCCTAAAAATTGGCGGATCTCGTTGGTGTCTTAGGAGACGCCCAATCTTTGATAGATTCTATCTTGGCTGGATCCACATGTATGCCTCTGCTATCAATGGTCGGATGTTCAAGTAAGTGTACCTTGGGATCCAAAAATTCACTTTTTTGTTGAACAATTTTGCATACAACTTCTCTTTCTTAAGCAATTCCAAAATAACCTTGAGATGTTCTTCGTGCTCTTTCTCGTCCTTTAAATAAATAAGTATGTCATCGATGAAGACAATTACAAACTTATCCAAGTAAGGCTGTTACTCGGTTCATAAGGTCCATGAATACCGCAGGTGCGTTTGTCAGTCCGAATGCATACTGGCACCGTAATGGCCATACCAAGTTCGGTATGGTCTTTGGATTGTATTGTTCTCGCACTCTAAGTGGTGGATGATATCCTAATCTCAGATCAAGTTTTGAATACATATTGGATCCTTGAAGTTGATCAAACAAATCGCCAATCCTTGGGAGGGGATAACGATTCATCGTTGTCAGTTTATTTAACTCACGGTAGTCGATGCACATTCTGAATGACCCATCCTCTTTTTGACGATTAAGATCGAGAGGGCTCCCCAAGGTGAGGAAAACTAGGCTTATGAATCCTTTGTTGGCAAAGTTTTTGATAATTGTTTTGAATTTCTTCATTCGGATGGAGCCAATCGATACGGTGCTTGAGCTACGGGTGCGGCTCTTGGAATTAAGTCGATTTGAATTCCATTGGTCGAGCCGGAGGAAGACCTGGCAAGTCCTCGAGAAATACTTCAGGATAAATCACGGTGACGATAGTCGTCCTTTATTTGTTTTCCTTCTGACTTGTCCTCCTCTTTCTTGGCGGATATCTGCGCCAAAAAGACCTGGCATCCTTTTGCCATGTACTCTTGAGCTTTTGAACATGAGATAACTGTCAACCAGGATTCTCTCTCGTTGCTACTTTCGTTGCCACAAAAAGTCAAAGTTTCATTCCCATAGGGAACTTGAACAAGTTTTCTCATCAACTACGATGATCACGGCTTGATCATCTTCTTAACAGTCATACCGATAATGACATTGAAAGATACCCAGTTCTTCGGCATTAGAATCTATGTTGTAACGGATGGTCTAGAGAAATTTAAAGTGCAACCTCATTTTTAGTGTCTATCCCGGACTAGTTTCCCATAGATAACTTCGACATCATAACTATTTTTCTATTAGAGTTGGGACATGATGTTAATCAAGGAAAACTAATGCAGTGGATATAAAGTTCTATCGGCACCTGTGTCGAATTATGATAGATGCTTAAGTGGTTATTAAGGAGGTATCGTACCCGTGTCGACTTGGCATCAGGTTTCCCGATGCATTTCCTCTCTTTTCTGCATTCCAACTACATAAAACCCGCTTGGGCATTCCCTTTCCTCACATCCCTATTCTTCACTTAGGACAATCTCTCTTAAATGCCCTGGTGCTCACACTCCAAACAACCATTTCCCTTGGGAGCTGCCCCCATTGCCTTCTGAGTATTAGCAAATTTGTTTTACATTACTCCTTTCATTCGCGAGCAAAATGCTCTACTTTGTTGCTCTTGTGGCATGTCTGGGTGCAGAGGGCCCTTTGTGGTGAAGATGACACTTGGTGCACTTAGGCAAAGATCCCCCATAAGGCTTCCTTTCGCCTGTCCTCATATTTTAGACCTTGGCGACATTCTGCCTCTTAAAGGGTTGTTGCGGGTGACCATGGTTGTTTCGGGATGAATCATCAGCCTTCCTTTTGTTGTCAGGACTGCCTTTCTGTGTAGGTGCGGTGTTTATGATCCATCAAGGTTGTTGGCCTAACTCTTTTGTCGCATCCTCGTCTTGGGTTGGCAGAGTTGACGTTCCATATAATGTTGTCAGGAAGTCCACTGATACTTGTCACCTTCTCGTTTCGTTGCAACTAAACTTGGTAATATCGGGGTTAGTTCTTGGAATACATTCAGTGTAGCTGGAACATCGTTACCTTTGACCTTTAGGTTCCACAACTCGATTTCTAATTTCTTGATTTCACCCTGCGGACAATACTTGTCCGTCATTTTCTTCTTGAGTACTTCCCAAGTCATTGAATATGCCTCAGGACCTAAGGTTCTTATCTGACCATTCCACTAAGTCAAAGCAGCACCTACGATTGCATGGTGGCATACTTCAGTCTGGATTCTCAAGAGCACAACCAATGATTTGAAAACTTGACTCTCCATCTTCTCAATCCACCGAAGTCAAACGACACGCCTTCAGTCCCTTTAAAAGTTCAAAGTTGACACTTCATGAAGTCAGCGTAAAAACAAGGGCGCGCAGTTTGCACGTTCCTTCGGTTATCCTCGTGCGAACTGTGGCTTCCATCTCCATTGGTGGAGTTTCGCAAAAGAGCTTGGTCAATCATTGCTTGGATGGATTCTGGAGTCATGTTGTTTGGGTTGGTGTTGTTAACAGGGGTATTTGGTCCTCTTCTGGTCGTAGGTGCCATGATTTGTCTAGGAGCAAAAATAAAAACATGAGGTTATATGACAATATATTAATGTATAAATGAGATATCAACAATAGAGAGGTATTATAGTACAACATAACACATCCATTTCATTCATAACTTTGAAAATTTTACATGAAATAGTTGTCGGAGTACACATAAAACAATACAAAAGATCTAAAAAAGATCTAAGGCTATGCTAGTAGGGAAAAACCCCTAATACTTAACATGCCTGTACAATGACCTAGCAAGATGAGATGACACAAACCACTAGACGTGAATATCCGCATCCCCTGAAGCATTCTGGTGATCCGGGATCCTAACATCTGGTGCTGGCTGTCTAGCTCTCCGCTGTCCTTGTAGAGCTAGCAACTTTGTCTGCATGTCGCCCATCTCTCGCCTCATGTCTCTCATCACACGGAGAGTCTCTAACATCTGTGCCTGACACTTATGGTCAGTCTCTCGAAGTGTTGCTATCTCAGCCTACTGGATCTGAAAGCTAGTCTCATGTACCTGATGCTGTATTTGAATGAGAGTACCCTGTAGCTGTAGCTGTGTCTGATGTGCTTGGAGGTGGGTCTCGTGTGCATACATATGGTCACGGTGGGTCTGAAGCTCCTGATGGGTCACCCGACTCAGTCCTATTAAGTGAGCCTAAGCCTCTCGGGAAGCATAGGCCTTCTCCTTCACCATCCATACTGTCTCCTGGAGGGTCATCCTATCCTCCATAAGTAAGTTGACCCATTGCGAGTCCATATCGACTCGTTGTGATATACGAGATCTACTATCCTGAGCATCCTTTAGTAAGGCATACAATTCTTATGTATCAAGCTCATGGAGCTCAGCAAGCTCGGTAACTCTAGTATTGACCTCTCCCACGATCATAGGTGCTATCTCATGAACTGCCTCTGTCGGATCTACCCAAGTATCCCTAATACCATACCCAACATCTCTAATCCCCTGTCGTCTCTCTTCAACATCTACCATGCTGACAAACCCATAATCTATCCCCCGACCTCTGGTAGGTCTGGTAGTAGAACTCTCCTCGATCTTATATCTGAAGCCTAGAGTGGACAAACACAACCTCTTGCGAGGTGGCTGCTCGGACTCGGGAATATCGTCCCTACGGTCAACAAGTGGTGGTATGTATAGAGATGGTGGTAGTGGTGGTAGTGAAGGTGATGGTAATGTGGCAGTAACTGCATCAATAAGGGCCTGAGTGGATACTATCCTGAGTGTCTTGATTTGAGTTGGAACACCTAGATATGGAAAAAGGAGATAGCATAGGTAAGTGGTGATGAATGTACAGTTGGGCTGTGCACCTAGCAAAGAGGCGCTCTCCTGCAGAGGGTTGTGATAGTGAATAGGTGTGATGTGATGGAGTATCATGGCCAGGAGTCTCCAACCTCTCCTCGTAGAAGATGGATATGGAAGTCTGAGGCCGGACGGTAATCCTAGCCCCAATAGTAATGTCAGTGGAGGGTGGTGGTATAATAGGCTCTATTCCCTCAGGTGGGAAAACAGGCTCATCAACAGGTACAACAATAGCAGAGTTGGCCGGAGCTAAGTGCTCCTCCTCCTCCTCCTCGTCCTCATCATCCTCATCCTCACCATCAGCGTCATCCCTAGATGAATCGCCATCATCATCATCTCCATCATCTCCCCCATCCATAGGATAGTCAACCGGACCATCCTCTGTCTCATCATCCTCGTACTCCTCTGGATCCTCCTCGGGATCCGACTCAGTAACATATCCGGGTGACTCAGCAGTAGGTGAATCAACAGGAGGTAATGGCTGCTCCTCAGCTGGAAACTCATGCTCATCCTCCAATGGTATATACTCAGGGTATATAGGCTCTGGCACGTAGTCAGGATCATGTGCCTGTACGAACATAGGCTCACGCTCATCCTCGTCCTGAGGAACTAGCGGTGTCTGTGGATCCTCTAGGCCTGGTATGTAATCCGATGATGATGGGGCTACTAGCTGCATCAGGAGTCCGTCGTATCCTAATATGATGACCCGTAGGATGCCTCCCTCAGATATCTCCTCATCATCGGCTCCCCAGAAGGCTCTGTCGGGCTCAGAGTCGGTGTAAACGGAAGTGTAGGTAACCGCAGATGTCGCAGAAGACATGACTACTGCAAAAAGCAAAAATAACTTATATAAGTATTACTTATAGGAAAGATCGGTATGATATGTCTATAAGCCTTAATTATAAGGGTCTTATGGTAATATACGTAATATCATTTATATACACGTATATCAATCAATCATGTAAGCACTTAGTAACTACTAATGCTAAAATAATGCATGTCATGTAAGCATATATCCTGGATGCAAACAAGTGATGTATGTATGTCCCTCGCAAATCCCGTTTGTGAAAACAGTGTTTGAAAATGATTATAGTCCAGAAAAAACTTTTGACCTGGTTCTCTATAACCTTGGCTCTGATACCAATCTGTAACACCCACAAATCTGAGTACGCAGCGGAATGTTGAATGTCCGAGGGCGTTACTTTATGGATCAATAGCACAAGATATGAGAACGACCACTAACGTGTCGTTTTAAAAAGATACATTGGATTAACAAAATACTTGTTCATTACATAAGCTCATGGCTTCAAATTGTTCGACAATATAAGTAAAGATTTCGGTTTATAACAAATGTTCCCAAAATGTAATACGCCCAAATCTTTAGTACTGACTCTTTCCAAAGAGTGACCCCCAATGTATCTAAGCACCCCGTGCCTTATTGACCTGAGAAAGCATGCTTAAAATATCAACATAAAGTTGGTGAATTCACAGGTTTATGTAAATCAATAGTAGGACCGCAAGATTTCCAAGTGTATGATTAAGCAACAAATGCAAACATCATAAAAAGTAATTACGTTTTCCTAAGCTCATGACACTGAAGCTCGACATGTATGAATGCAATATATTGCCAATGAATGCCCGTGAATGATGTTCTAACCCGCAACATCCCAAATCCGACATGGTATACGTTCGTTCCCGGTGATAGCTAATCACCCGAACGGGGATTGTCAATCCCAAATAGATCTATCTATAACATTCGCGCTCACAATCCAGTAATTGACAGTTCATGATAAAGGGCTCAGTGGGTTATCGCTACTTAGGCAAACACGTAATCATTGTATAAAATGTACACTTGCGTCCAATTTGTAAAACAAAGCATGTTCTCACCCCAAGGATGTAAATCATTTAAATAATTGTAAAACATGGGGCTATGAACTCACCTTAGTAAATAGTCCTCTGAAATGATAATAGATATCCAAGTATGAATCACACCGTCAAATACCTAAGTAAATACGGCCAGTCTTAGTCTACAAATTTAGGCTAAAGACTCAATGTATAAACTACAATAAATTGCTAGTCTATATATACTGTTATCACTTGTGTGGTGGTGTACGTGTTTAATGTATTTGAAATTGTTTGATGGCTCTTGGGAAGGTATACGATTTCACACGTTCTTGACTATGCATAAATGTCATTAATAAATATTCGTATTTATTAAATTGTAAGTTAACTCGGGTATTACCCGAATATAATTCGTCCGATATGTTAAGTGATTATGAAATCACTTTGGTTTATAAAATACCCTTAGGTTTTGTATAATTACTAAAACAGCCCCTGGGTATATAAAATATATATACTATTTTACATTTCAAACCCTTAAGTTTTCATAATTACACATTTAGTCCTCCAACTTTACAAGTTGACAATTTTGGTCCTTTTAGTTTCACACCAGCCCCCTTAACTTTCAGAATATTCAAAACAGCCCCTAGACTTATTAAAGTCCAAAAATGACAGTTTTAGTCCCTCTAGTTTGTAATTTACACTTTTAGTCCTCCGACTTTGTAAAAATTGCATTTTCACTCCAATTAAATCCCAACAAGTGGCATTATGTTTAATTAAGTCCAAATAAGCCATATAAGCTGCCCTAGCTTATAAATAAGCTTTAACGAGCTTATTTTGGCTTAATGGGCCTTATTAAGCCCATTAAAGTCCATTAAGTGTTCTAAGGGTCCAATTAAGTTTTAAAAAGCATTAAGACATTCGTTAAGCTTAATTAAGATACATATTTCCGTTTGGCTTATTAATAAGCTCAGATGAGCTTATTTGAAGCTTATTGGGCTCGTTGGCCCAACAGCCTTAACCGAAATTTAGCAAAAGGTCCATTAGGGTCCTCTTAATGATTTTAACTTATTTCCCATGTTCAATAAGCTCATTAGGGTCTGTTTTACGTTTGGCTTATTCCATAAGCAAAATAAGCCGCGTTATTGGGCCGTTTGGGCTCGATACAAGCCCGATAAGGGTTCTAGGGGTTCGGACTTATTTCTTTTTGGTCCATTAGCTTCTTAAGTTTATAACAAGCCTTTTAAGCTATTTGAGCTCACAAATAAGCCGTAGGAGCTTATTTGTGGCTTCGGGGTTTCGTGGGCTCACGACGGAGACTACCCAAGCCCAATATGGATCCGTTTGCTTTTTATAAGGTACTAGGGATCCACATTTGTTGTACTAAGTTCATATGACTCCTATTAAGCATGTAGGACTTATAAATAAGCCGTGGCTCCCCAGGTGGGCTTATTGGGCCTGTTTGGTCTTGTACGCGGCTATTGGGCTAGAGAGGCCCAATAGGAGTCTAACTCGTGCATGGTTGTCACATATAAGTTTACTAGTTTGCTTAGCTCAATTAATAAGCTCGAATGAGCTTATTAATAATCCGTGTCTTTCCACTGTTGGGCTAGTTGGGTTCGGGCATGGGCTATTGGGCCCAAACCGTGAGCACTTGTAGGTTTCACAACCCCAACGTGGCCCATTGTTTCTCTTTGTAACCTACATAAGTCTCGAAAGGCCCTAGTGACAAAAATGTCGTGTATTTAACTTGTGTACACGTCGTGTTTTACATGCAAGTGTTTATTAGGGTCGCTTACCCGTTCCCAAGCCATAATACTTTGTTTACCACGAAAGTTTACGCGTGGTTTTTGTGTACTTACTACAAACGCACAAAAGATCATAAAGTTTTCCCATATTTGTATTTTACATGAAACGTTTAGCCCTAGCTCGGTGATTAGTCACGTTTTATATGTGTTAGCATGTCGTAGTACCACACAAGAAATATTATACGCGTAATATGCACGTAAAACATGCGTGTCTCGTACCCATTTTACTTACGCCTATATTAACGTATCCTTTATAGGCTATGTGACATAGTGACTAGCAAAACAAAGAAGGAAATGTATGATATGAATACGTATAAGAGTTGTACGTGACTTACAATGAGTCCTAGTGGTGTGGTCGTGTATTGGAACGAGTAGAGTGTCAACCCAACCGCTCACACGATCGTAATGACCCAACCCAAGCTTCTAAGCTTATTCGAATACCCAAACTTAGCTTGTAAATCTTCTTGTGACCTTGTGTGATAACCTAGTGGTGTTTGTGAGTTCGAATGTGATCAATGAAGGGGTTTGTTTTCGGTTTGAGACTCGAACACAAGAAACAATTATGTGTGTAATTGTTTTAGCTTAGAGAGAGGATATAAGAGTTTGGAAATGTGTTAAGTGAGCTAGTGAATGTTATTTATAGGGTAAGAAGCTAGTTAACTCTCTTGGTTTCACAAACAACCCAAACCGAACACGTGAATTCTCCGTGTTTTTTTACGTATGAAAGTAGGTAGAAACAAAAAGGCAAATATACATAGTTTATCACGTGCAAAACACACACTCAACCCAAAAATTGAAACCCTATCCTCTTCGGGGATCTTGGAGATCCTCTTTTCAACCTCTACTCACCCTTTTTCCAGCCACTCTCAAACCTCCCACAAGTTGATTAAACTTTATCTGGTGATGAAAGTAGGTATTTATCATCCACTTTTCTACACATCTCTTTTGATCTTTGAATCTTTTTTTCATCTCGTATGTCTACATTAACTTTGATTTTTATATATGGTTCGCTTTGTCATTATTTAATTGTGATTTGTTTTAATTGTTTGTTAAATTTGTTCATCCTTAAAATTATGTTCTGAATACTCTTCTAGGCTTGTTTGGTGATGTATAAAGTTTATCTAAAATTATGTAAAATATGTGTATGAAAAGCAACTTGTGAGTTTGTTAATGTTCTTTTATTTTTATGTAATATAAAACAAGGTAAAAATCATGGTCCATGGTGTAGTGTTATTTGTAAAGTTAGAAAATACGTGCAACTTACAGCAGCACAAATTAGGTGTCTTTCATTCATTTTCTTCTGTTATTTTTTAGTATTCTAAATGTTTATAAGTATTGGCCTAGGAATCCATTTTGTCGGAGCTTTTTATCTTCTTTTGTAATGCACATCAGTAAGCTTGGTTAGTAAGTAAATATGTAAGCCTGAGGAGCTAATATTCAGTATGGTTTTGCAAGTAATCTAGTACACACTTCAATTACAAAAACTATATAACTCTTTCTTTTTGTCATTTGTTTGAAAGACAAGGATAAAAATGATGGATACATTTGTATGTAGGCATGACAGACTCAACAACAACAGCTAAGCAACCTAAACATCCTGTAAGACATAAAAGAACATAGACACCACAAGAAGATGAAAAGTTAATGGAGGCAATAATGGAATGACATGCATCTGGTAAGTATGCTGCTGATAACAGATTTAAACCAGGCTACCCACAATCGATTCAGGATTTGATGGATGTAAGTATTCCTAATTTGAGGTTACAGGCTAATCCCCATATTAAATCTAGATTGGAGACATTGAAAGGAAACTTTGGCGTTTATGCACGCCTGGTATTTGCTAGCATAAGTGATTCGGTGGATTCTCTTGATTAATGTGTTGTCACTGCTCCAAACAATGTATGGGATGCCTATGCCAAGGTATTTTAGAATGACTTTTGTTACTCATCATGTTTGCAACATATATTATTAATAAGAATAACTAAATCGTCTTCTAATATCCTTTCCAGACCCACCCAAAAGCTACTGGTTTGAGAGATAAACCGTTCATTTATTATCACAAGCTTTCAACCATCTTTGGTAAAGACCGAGCTATGGGGTCTCGAGCTGTTGATCTTGGCGAAGAAGAAGTTGTTTATGAAATGGAGAAGACTACGCCAACTAATTTCGAAGACATAGACATAGATATGGGTGTTAATCTGTCTCCAAAAATTGTGGGGGGTAAAGGTACCAAACGCAAAAGATGCAAGACAAATGAGTTAATTCATATCTATTCCAGCTCGTCTAATATGTTGAATAACTTCATCAATGCCATTGGGAATGAGATGAACATAAACTTAAGTAAAACGGCTAATGATCAAGAAAGAAAACTTTAGTGCGAGATTGATTTGATGAAGAGAGTTCAGAAAGAAATTGACGCTTTACTGGGGATCACCTTTGAGGAAGCTTTTAAAGTGACTGATGTTATTGGTAAGTGCCCATTCAAAGCTGAACTTATTTTCAGGTGTGATCAAGGAAAAAAGATCAAGATAGTACAATTGGTTGCAAAAAAATCCCACATAAGTAATATATATTTCTTAAAGCCCCTTTTTTGAGTAAGGATACTTGGTAATAGGTACTTTTGTATGAAGCCATGTCTTTATTATATATGGTAATATGACATTTCCAAGTAATGTATAGCTTTTAAGTATTCAAGCTAATGTAGAAGTTCAAGTGACTGTAATGATGTTTTGTATAATCAAGCTACTTGTCTCTTTGTATGTAATCAACTTTTGTGTAATCAAGGTACTTGTCCTAGGCTACTGATGTTGGAGAATTTACCTTTTATCCATGTACTGGTTTCTTGTTACTGTATGTATCGGCACTTAGTACCAGCATAGAAACTTGTGTATGTAAGTATGTAGGAATCTAGAAAAGTATCGTCACTTCTCGTATTTAGGGTTCTTAGTGCGTTGTTTAGTAAAGTAAACTTATTGTTTAGTAATCGGGCTGAGCCCATGAAGCCCACGCCCTTGTAAGACATATAATCCCTCTCCACGCATAGGAGTGGGTGTGGTTTCCATTTTCATAATATCACACTACTAATTTACTTTCTATCTCTAGAAAACTTCCAGCAACTTTCTTTCTCTTTAGAAATACATAGAATCCATCTTGGTGTGTGACAGATATCAAATACTACAATTGGTATCAGTCACCATGGCGATGATTTATTGTGTTTGCTGGGGTTTTATCTTGAAAACATTTGAATTTTTGGTTATTTTTTGCTGCTTACACACGAAAATCTTAATCTTTGATTTCTTGTTGTTAAAATCACTAAAGTTTAGATTTTTTATGATGATTAGCTTATAATACTTAGTTGTGCAAAAGAATCAGACATAAATGTTAAAAAAATTAAGTGTTTTTTGAGTTTTTGTACGTGTTGTTTAAACCTGCGGTTTAAGATCTTCAAACCCGCGGGTTTAAGATCTTCAAACCCGCGGTTTAAGACCTTCATACCGGCGGTTTTTAGGCTAGTGTCTGTAGTTTACGAGCAAGTGCCCGCGGTTTAAGATCCCGCAATTACAAGTGTAATTATACGGTTTAAGTTTAAAATTCCCGGTTTACAGGTTTAACATCCCGCGGTTTAACTTTTATCCCACAGTTTACAGGGAAATCCATCGATTTAAGAAAATCCTGAGGTTTAAGCTCACTGCCCGCAGTTTAAGCCTACATCCCACGGTTTAAGACTATATCCCGCGATTTAAGACAAAACCCACAGTTTAAGCTAGAAAACCTATGGTTACCAATACCCGCGATCTTAAGTAACAGTTCAGGCGGTTTATTATTTTTACGGTGGTTTTAAAGGATTTTTTGTTCATGGTTTTTATGGACGTTTCATTACTATAAAATAACTCAATTTCATTTAAACAATAACACAACAACACAACTACTCACTAATCTTAGCCGACTCTTCTAATATCAGCTCACACATCATCAAATCATTATGTCTACTATGGCTGAGAATGTTATTGCTGCAGGAGTTGAGAACCATCCTCCTATGCTCGAGAGGAGTCAGTATGATTCATGGCAGAGTCGTATGCTACTCTACATACGAGGTAAAGAACATGGTATACAACTTCTTGAGGATCTAGTCAAAATGGCCATTTCAGTTTGGAACGTGGAAGTCCACAACTCCAAACACACCTGCTTTAACACAGAAAGCACATCATACAAAACTCTCGCCAGAAAGACTGATCTCATACCTAAAGAGAAGATACATGAAGTCTGTGACATAAGAGCAACTAACATCATTCTTCAGGGTTTACCACCAGATGTTTACACTCTTGTGAATCATCACATAATTGCTAAGGAGATATGGGACAGAGTTAAATTGCTTATAAAAGGTTTGAAACTCTTACTACAAGAAAGAGAATCAAAGATGTATAATGAGTTTGATAGATTCACATTTGAGAAGGGAGAAACCATTCACTCGTATTACTTAAGATTTGCAAAGCTGATTAATGAGATGAACACTATTGGGATGACAACGCAAAAACTTTAAGTTAATACAAAGTTGTGAATTAATCTTTAGCAGAATGAGTAAGTTGGTTAATATGTCAAATTAACAAAGGATATGCACAATGCGAGCTTTGATCAGCTATATGCATATCTAAGGCAACATGAGGTCCATGCTAATGAAGTTCGAATGATAAGGAAAAGATTTCCAGGCCCTCTTGCTTTAGTTGCTAACACACATACTTTAACTCAATTTTACAACACTCAACAGTACAACTAACCATAGTATAATTAACAGTTTTCATCATTTCCTCAACAACAACAATTCTATTCACCTCCTCCATAGCAACAAACCTATGAAGCACCAGTTGTTCATCATCCATTATATGAACCACCAGTTTTCCATCAACAATCATATCACACACCAGCTGTTCACCAACAATCACCTGTAGTTTTTTCTACAACTTGATTTTGGTCTTGTTGTACCTAAAAGTGTCAACAAAGCAATGGCATTCATAAGCACATCCCTTACTTCAAGATACCTACAGACTAACAATCAATCGGACTTATCTAATCCAAGAACTAAGCCACATTCCAAGATGGCTCGGGTAACCGTGCAAAATGCGTAAGGACGACAGACTCAGAGTTATACGGGGTTTGCAAAGGGTAAAGCTACTAGAACATGGGTTATCAAGAACACGGGAAATGTTAATGCAAACCAATCAAAGGTCATTCGATGTTATAACTGCAAAGGTAAAGGTAATGTTGCAAAGTAGTGTACACAATCGAAGACGACACAAAATTCAGATTGGTTTAAGGAAAAGATGCTGCTAGCACAAGCTCAAGAAGCGAGAGTTATGTGGATGCAGAAGCTTGTATTTTTGGCAGATATTGTGTAAAGGGTTGATTCAGCCCCAGATGTTTAAAGCACTAACAACCGTTGCTATTTCCAGATAGATGATATTCAGGCATTTGATCAAGAGTGTGATTGAAGAACTACAAACAAGTGCAGTCTTCATGGCATGTCTCACTTCTTATGATTCAAATGTTCTCTCTGAGGTAACATATTATGACACTTATCAAGATAATAATGTGATTGATCAAAGTGTTTAAGAGATTTAGTATTCTGAACAACCTGTTTTCGTTAACGATTCAAATATTGAAATTACAAGTGACAACAATGTTATTTCCTATGATCAATATATGAAAGAAAACGAAAGTGAAGTTGTTAAAGGTACTACTTCTTCTGAACAACAAAATGCTATGATAATGTCTGTAATTGATGAAATGTCTAACCAAGTAGCTAAATGCAATGCGGTTAATTAGGAGAATAAGATAATGAATGAATCATTAACAGCTCAGCTTGAACTATACAAAGAAATTGTCAAATTTTTTGAAGAAAGACAGAAATTTGATTTAACAGACTGAGAAAAATATATTGACTCATAAATGCGAGGTATAATCATTGATCGTAATGCAAAGTTTGACATTTTTCAAATAGAGATTCAAAAATTAAAGTTGCAACTTTTTACAAATATTGAATGTAACAAGTCTTTTAAAAGTCAAATGGACGTTTTGAAAAAAGAGTATTCTGAAAAACAAGATAAATACATTGAAGAAATCATGGATTTAGAAAAGAAAAAGAAAGTTCTTGACAACATTAACTACAAAACGGGTCAAACTGTTCAAACGATGCATATGTTAACGAAACCTCAAGTCTTTTATGATAACACTCACAAAATAGCTCTTGGGTATCAAAATCCTTTGTATCTTCGTAAAGCTCAATGAATACAACTTGTGATGTATAGTGGTAGTGCCTTAGCTAAAAAATATGATGCAATTTCTGTGATTAATACTGAAGAGACTATAATGTTAGCTGAAGAGAGTAGATTAAAAATAACTAGTACTGTTAGTTATACTTAAGATTGCTAGTTAAAACTGTTAGTAATAATTAATACTATTAAGAAGAAAATGCTTTGGATTGTGTTTTCTTGGTGTTGGACTAACACTTGCAGGATAAGCAAAGTAGTATGGTTGGATTTGGTGATACCAATTGTGGAGTTTGTTAGAGGAAAATCTGCTAATTAAAGATAGAGAGGATTTAGGGATAACTTGCCAAGGGTTAATAATAAGTTTACACCTGAGTTGGGAAGTCCTTTAAAATCTTTTTCTTGAAATCAACCTATGTCTGCCAGTGAGCCTAATGAAGCATCTGTGCATAGGCTATACTGAACATGAATTGATGGCTTTTAGTTAGTCAGATAGTAACTGATCTAACTTACTCTTTACTATTCTATCATTTGCATAGTGTGATAGTCTACGGACATTTGGTTTAGAGAACAGCGAGCAAACATGAATCTAATACATTTGTGTTAGAGGTAACACCTACCACTGAGCTGGAAACCCTGTCAAGAAGGCTCTTTTAATGAGTCTATCTGAACACAGGCAATATTTATACTGAAATCATTGGTTCTCACACAACCAGAGGTTAAATGCAACCGAAATGATTAAGTGTCTTCCTTTACACTTAATTCCTTCAAAAGTATGAGTGCAGTATTGTTTTGAAAGAAAATTTGGGTTATACTGGGGAAAACATTCCATTGTTTCCTGCAATGATTGTTCAGGGCCCAGTTGTTCAGGGTGAAGGATCAACACACCCAGTTGAGTCCCATCATGTCACACCCCGCCAAGGCGGAAACGCGAGGCATAAACAAGAATGGATATCATCACAACACATGGTGTCTATATAGAGAATACTAAAATGAAAACTAAAGTAAAGCAAAGACACAAAGTGTCATAACAATACCCAAAACCTAACGGTGTCTTTATTAATAAGAAAGAGGTCTCGTCAATAAATGACATGCAAAACATAATCCAAACAATTCATGCAAACGCATTTATTCAAACAGAAAGCATAAAGAAACTCCAAGCATCCTACGGTCTCTTCTAGCCACTTCGCTATATCTTAGCACCATTAAGCTCACCTAAAAATGATGCTTAAAATGTCAACATAAAGTTGAGCGAGAATCACAGGTTCACGACATACAACAATATCCAAAATAAACTTTTAATTAGCTGCTGCAATTACCAAAACAATTCATGACAATAATGAACAACAACGGGACGGAACATGCCCACGATCCACAATCATTCCAACTAAGGGTGTTATCGGGTCGGGTTATCGGGTCATATCGGGTCGGGTCATGTCGGGTTTCGATTTTTAAAAGCTCACCCGAAACCCGACCCGATAAGTAATCGGGTTATCGGGTTCGGGTCTTATCGGGTCGGGTGCTTCGGGTTATCGGGTTGACCCGACAACATTTTTTTTTCTTTCAAATAATAAAAGACATGTTAAAAAAAATATAATAAAAGATAAAAACTTGGGAAACAACTAAACATTGATAGCATGA